>JAEQBA010003114.1:0-27114 GCA_019434445.1 Phalangium opilio | reverse complement strand
TACTAAGCCTTTGACAGGGCCCCCAAGAATCTATGACGTTTCACCCATACGTCACTTCATGGCAAGTTCAACAACTTATGGAACATAGCTTATGAACTTGTGATTTATGTTATAATTAAACTCACTGGATAAGAAAAACGTCGCTAATCTCTGTTCTTTGACATTTCAAATACGGTCTAGAATATCTCCAGGGGTAAGAGCTAGGAGGATATATTTTGCGTAAAGAGAAACTCGCTACTTAGTGTTCAAACACCCTCATCAGTGACGTCGTGGGGTAAAAGCACCAGCTAAGCCTTTGGTTGTCTGGGAGATTCTCTCTGAAACTAATTACTGTGTCCTTATTATAAAATTCCGGTATCTACTACCCGTACACCCCCGAGAGTGTTTGAGATGGGAGGAGGAGAGAGAGAGAGAGAGAGGAGAGGAGAGAGAGAGAGAGAGAGAGGGAGGAGAATAATCAGCCTTCGGTATAGCTCTTTAATTAGCTGATTCACCTCAAATAAAAAGTTACAGGGTATAATTTCGGCTAGTGAGCGCTTAGCACTGACATAGAGTGATTAGCGACCCTTCTTCTATCTTTGTTCTTCTTTGGAGACCTCGAAGGAGTTGTATCATGTTTTTAAATACTGCTTTTTCGCTTTAAAATTAAGGAATGGTATAGTACCATAAGTCTATCATTGAGAGGAAAGTCTAATTTAAAGTGCACTTTTTAAAATCCACTTTAATGAGGTAAAAAGGGTATTTTCTCTTTAAAATAAGACAAGGTTCGATAAAATCGGTTAAATTTACCGATTTACAAGTTTTTGAATTTAAATAAAGCGGGTTCACCCAAAATCATTGTGAAATATAAAATGCGCGGGAATTTATTCTTTCTCCCCCTTTGCATCATTATTAGTAAAAGGTGGCTCTCGCGAGTCGCACGCTTCCATTTAAATTTCAAACTAGGTTTAGCAATAACATTATGCCATATATTAGGCCTAAGCCTAGTTAAGCCTTATTTCTTGTATACTTTTCATCTTCTATGTCACAGGGAATTCAACTGGCATCAACTTCCGGTGGCACGAAATTTCTGAGATTTGGTTTTGAGGGGACATAATTTTTGATTTTTGAAAAATGACAGTAATAGCATAGGTTCATAAGGTATGTTCCATAAGTTTGTCTCTGGTTACTGAAAGCTTGCATGTCTCGAAGAGACGTAGGTCATAGATTCTCGTAAAGCGACGCCTGGTGAGGCGCTGTCAAAGGCTTAGTACAGACGAAATAGGAAGATGGACTGGCTAACCGAGAATAGTCAATTCTCGCTTGTCGTTCTATAGCTCGAGTTGTAAATAGCATTACCTAGTGTAGGTAGCGTCATACTTATGGAACATATCTTATAAACTTATGGTAATAGGCATGTTTAATGGTGTGTTGTTAGAGAAACTTATTTGTTGCGGGTTTAAGTCAACCATATTCCCGTCTTCCTATTTACTATATTTACTTCCAATCATTTTTCACAAAAGTATCACGAATTTAACCGTTTATTCCGTAACCACACCTTTCCGTTAAATCGGACATGTGTCTAGTGAATACGCAATTAATCAAGGCAGTTATCTGTCCAGCGAGCTACGGACGTCTTTAAACACAATATACAATAGGATAGAGTCTTGTCTGATGGGCGATTATTTACCCTCTGCAGGTGTCAGGATTCCCGGACAGAACGGGGCGACGAAGCGAGTAAAGGAAGTTCGGGGGCCAACACCGGGACGGCGGAAGGGGCGAGCGCCCAAGGCCCCAGCACCGCCGCCGGTTCCTCTTCCGCTCCGTTTGCCCGTCACTTGGGCAGCGTCAGAGAGAAAGCGGCTTTGGCAGTCTCGATGGACGATCTAGGTCAAAGCGAAGCGGGTGGACTCTGGTCATCCCCAGCGCGACTTCGTCAATGGCCTCGCTCTTCAGCCGCTCCTACCAGGTCGGCCAATCAATTCGCCAGCTGCGAGATGCTCGACTCTAATTGCGGATCCAAGTTTGGTGGCAAGAAGCAAAAGTTTCCATCCCGTAAGTCTTGCCCTTTCTTTTCTTTTTTTTTCTTTCTCCCATTCACCGGAAGTGGATTAAGAGGGACCTTATCGTCCTTGTTTCGTTGTGTCCCATTCCTTAACTACCTCTTACCCAAAAAACAGTTATCTCAGATTAGTCAGTAGATTAATTTTGCAATTACTGCTCAAACGATCAGGGAATATTTTTAGAACTAGCAGGGAACCCATCGGTCCTGTAATTCGTATATTTTTGACCAATTCGAAGTTTTCGTATAGTTTAGCATCAAATTTCTCAAAATTTAGCTCTTTTTTCGAGGTCACATTTGACCGAATTTTCGGAGCTTGATTCGGTCGCTCAGGATTTTTTACAAATTATATTTTAATTAAGTTCCTCTTTTCAAAGTAAAATCATTTTTTTACATTTTTTTTTTTTTTTGAGATTTTTCTACATATTTTAAGCCAAAATAGTATTATATATGAACATTTTAGTCCTATATCATAGTATAATAACAAATTTTTTCTCCCATGAAATCCTATAAATACTGAAAAAATCCTATTTTTCCTATAAGGAATTAAATTTCTAAACTGCTTGTGCGAAATTTATGGGGCAAATCGCTGAATTTGTAAACTGCTTGTGCGAAATTTATGGGGAAAATCGCTGAATTTGTAATCTGCCGAAACATCATGTGTAGATTCGAGCGATGTTTATTTATATGACAATTTCGCAATTTTTGGGGGAAACGTTGAAAATTTTAACCTACCCAAAGGTTCAAGCAAAAGTCTAATAATATGTATTTGATTAATCAATTA
This sequence comes from Phalangium opilio, assembly GCA_019434445.1. Classification (NCBI taxonomy): domain Eukaryota; kingdom Metazoa; phylum Arthropoda; class Arachnida; order Opiliones; family Phalangiidae; genus Phalangium; species Phalangium opilio. The sequence continues at coordinate 24,289 of JAEQBA010003114.1, read as the reverse complement.
ATTTGACGTCTATATCACGTGGGGTTGATAGAAACATTCGATATTATTTATAACTGTCTATAGACTTTACAAACGAGTAGAATAACTTCGGGTTGATTTACTTTAATCGCGTAACCCATCTCAGTTCGACCTCTTAAGCTATCTTTTTGTTTTTACGAGCGGCCATTCCTCACGAGCGACACCTTGAAGTCAGGTTTTTGCCCCTTCGTACACAGTAACGAGCTTTATGGGTATCACCTCCTCCCACGTATGTACGAAATGGCCCCTTAGTTACTGGTCCGCTCGTTCATCTAAATCTCTTTTTGGGTATACTTCCCCATAAATTACATTAGTGGCAAAGGTTCGAGATGTATGGGGCCAGTGGCGGAAGCTGGATTATATGGTGCCGTTAATTAAGCTTTTGACGGATGGGATCCTTCAATATTGAGACACGCAGCCCTGCACTTTATTATATGAAAGTCTAAGATCCAATTTATTACCATGCAGAAGAACTTCGTGAGGATCGCTCAGAAGTGTTTCGTTCTTTCTTGAGATGAGATCGGATATTTTCCATTAATTAGATTTTCTGTAGTGTTTTTGTTGATTGGCTTAGAAATTTTTAATTGAGTATTTAGGCCTAGTGTTCGTATAAATGTTCGCAGTTATTGTAGACCTGTATAAAAAAAAATTTTCTATAATTGAATTTGTTTGCAAAATTATCGAGCTTGGCTTACACTAAATATAAAATGATTCTATACAGGGTGTTACAAAAAGGGTGTTGAGCTCTCTAGGGGAAATGTACTGAGAGTTACTTTTTACAAGTTATGATTGGACTGTTTTACGGATAGTCCCTTGAATTTAGTAAGAAATTGAAAACACCGTGACTCTTGTAAACTTTAGTCTTTGGTCCTTAGGATAAAATGACATGGAAGATTTTCGACTCTAAATCGCCCCTGTACTTCGGTCCTACTGCCCTTTTGAAACACCCTGTATGGAGGTTCATCCCAACAAGTAAAGCTGTACATGGTATAAATAATTTTTTGGTAATTGCAGTGCAAAACAGTAAAAATCGAGCAAATATTATTTTTCAACAATAATTTCATATTGCCCCTTAATCGTCGCTTCTCCCTAAACACCGGTGTGTTGCGGGTTAAACATTTCTACAGGCGCCTATTGAAAATACATTGAGTCTTTTGCCCCTACAAGGCAGCTTTGCCCAAAGTACGAAACATATTTTTTTTTTAAATGCGAAGTAGAAAATGGTTTAATTTCAAACCGTAGCGGGGGAAAAATATCAATTAACCTAAAAAAAGGGGTTTTCAAAATATCCTTAATTAAAATCGAATATATTGGGAAACACAAACAAAATTTAAATTAGGTTTTATTCGCTATCTCTTTTAATTCAAATGTTTTCTGAACCAGTGAACACAATTAACCTAATTTCGAAAAAAGAAAAAAAAGAACATTTAAACAAAAGTACACTCAGGCTACATTAATTACCTGTGGGGTTTTTCTTTTCTTTTTTGGCTTTATTGTTAGCTTACTTCGTTTTACTAAAAGAGGAGCAAGATCAATTTCACTTCGTTACTCTATTTTATTTTGACTTAAAAGCCGCTCTCCGCCCTTCCGCCCCGGATAAACTGACACCAAGAGCAATAACCAAGGAGTGTAAAACACATGGTTAAAAAATATCCGTTTAAAAAAAAACCCCCAGTCCACCGGATTTTATTGGGTATTAGGTTTTTTATCTTTAGCAGTTGCGTGCATGGTAGAAATTGCCATTCAAAAGTAACTTCTTAATAAAAATGTCTTAAAATGTTTCATAAAAAATAATAAATATTATTAAATGGTACTTTCAAAGTTGGAACCACAAATATCTTAAACTATCTTTAAAATGATATTATTCTAGCATTCAATTTCATCAAAATTGAACATCTTAGTGATGGGTTTTTTATTGTGGGTAAAACCCGCGGGTTTTTTGGGCTGGTTTTTTTAATTCGAACCCGGGTATAACATTTGAAAGAACTTGCAAATTTTAAATGACTATTTTTGGGTCTCTCTGCTGATGTAGGGGAAAAGATTAGGGGTTCGAATTAAAAAAAGAAACCAGCCTTAAAACCCATGGGTTTTATTGGGTTTTCCCCACCGTAAATAACCCGCTTAATAAAACCCATCACTAAAGTCTTCAATTTCAATGAATTTAAATGTTAAAATAATTTATTTTTAAAGATAGTTTAAGATATTTATTTTTCAAGTTCAAAAGTATTATTTAATAATATTGATTATTTTTTATGAAACATTTAAAGTTTTTTTCTTTCATTATTATCAGCAGTGAATTTTAAAGCATTGTTGCTGCAATTCAAAAATGATGCAAAAATTTATTGTTAAGTTTAGTTTAAGATATGTATCGTTTCAACTTCAGAAGTATTATTTATTATTTTTTATGAAACATTTTAAGATTTTTTTACATTATTATTAAGCAGTGAGTTTTAAATGACAATTACTACAATTTACGCAACTGCTAAATATAAAATACCCAGAAAAACCCAATAAAACAAGGGTTTTTTCGGACCCAAAAAAAATTCCAAGTTCACTACAGCTATAATTTAAACCTAAACAGTTTCCCACTCGCTCTCCGCGGTTACTGCTTACGGATACCAGAGATAGATACCTACTCCTTGTCTTAATTTACTCTTGACCAGACTTTAGTGCAACATAAAATCCCTTTAAACCTTGCCCCAGCAGCAGCCCCGCCCACTTCCACCTTCGGAAGCCTGGAAAGAAAAAATGGGCCAATATCGCTTCATTAATTCAACGTCCTTCATCCACACAAAATAAAAACAAAAAAAGGTTCTCCAAAGATGAAAAAGCGTGCTAGTCTATTCTACCTTGAAATACGGTAGAGAGGAAAAAAGGGCGAAGGAATACAATACATAAAATACCGTAAAGTATAAAATAGTCCCTGACAATTCGAGGTGACTGAGGAGTCTTGGGAAGTGGCTCGGTGGGCTTTGTTTGCAGATAAGACTTCTTTTGTTTTCGAGGGAAATTGTTGACGCGGAAGTAAATTGACTTTTTTTCTCTTCTTCTTTTTCCCAACCAACATCCCTGGCTTCCACTCCTCCCCTCGGTACGTCTTTGCTTCTAGCTTTCTCCATCCATTACGCGTGTATTTTGTGCGTGACTGTAGTGGTAATGAAGGATAAGTGGCGTAAGACTGTATGAGATTGAGATGGGAAACGCGTTTATTCCGTATTGAAGGGACCTACGCGGATATAATCGCGTATATACCTTTGGTAAGGAATGAAGTTAGGGTTGTGGGGAAACAAGCGTGAGGCATCTTGGTTACCGTGTTCCTCTAACAACGAAATAAATTGGGGTCCCCCCGCTCTCTCTCAAAGAGAGAGTGAAATGGTGATTTAATTATATTCATTGTATGTATATTTCTGAAATCTACTTACTCAGTCACTGATTTGACTGATCGCTGTATATTCGGAACCCCTTTGACCTATGATGCTGTAAATATAGTTTTTTTTGGGGAAGTGGATCATAAGGATGAGATGATTAATAGTATTAATAGGAAACATTTTTTTCCATCCTTTTCCATCTTGCAAAATGGCTAAAACTTGCAGACGCAATTATACTATTTTTATTACATTTGTTTAACTATACAGTTGTGTCAATTAGTGAGACATAAGCCTATTTTTGGTTTATTTAAGTACCAGTTTGTTTATGATTTTGGGAAAATTGTTCACCATAATTATTATAGAACTTGTTATGGAAAGTCTATCAGGAATTAGGGGATGTGCTTTGGGGTTTTGAGTCGAAAATGTACTAATTTCTATGACATTTTGAGGTCCGAGGCACTGTTTTCGAGTTATGTTTTTGAGTGTTTTACGGACGACCCCTTAATTAAATGAGCATTGTGTTTTTGAGTCTCTTAATTAAGTTAAAGGGGGTCATTCTTAAAATACTCCAATCTTAACTTGAAAACGGTTCACTGCCCGGACGACGAAATGTCATGAAACATCGCTCAAAGGACAAATTTCCCCTTAATTTCTGACAAAACTTTCAGAAACACCCTGTAGAGTAAGCATTGTATTTAATTTAACTTTAACTAAACGTAATTCGATCAGTTACAATTATTTTTTCAGTTAATTATGATTTTAAGCTTTTTATTTACTTATAAAACCTCCTAAGTTTAAAGGTTGTTTCAGCAATTTGAGCGGTTTTAGCCCCAAAACTTTCACTGTCCCTTTAAAATCCCGCAAGTAGCTCCCGTGGCATAGAAAAAGGTATGGGAGAAACCGCTCTTATCGATCACTTGAATGGATAGTATTTTTCATCAGCAGTATCTAATGAAAGAAATAGGCAGGGACTATAGGAATTGTTGAAGCAGATTTCTCTATGGGCACCAACTATCCCTTCGGTAAATTCTCCCGGTTAAAAATATAAAGGCTAACATCCGCCTTCGGTGATGCTTACTTATACGGCATACACCCAACGGAATATTTTTTAAACGCGAAAGTGTTTCTACATTACGCCAGTGTATTTTTAACGTTTTCTTTAGTGGCTGGGTATGGAAGCTCCTAAGAACTTCATAACGAGATAGAATTCAATTTCGATTTATTTTTCTAAGTTGTTTATAAAAGCGAGCGACTTTGGAAAAGTTTAGCTAAGTAAGATGTGTTCCATAAGTATGACACTATCTATCTTCGTAATGCTAGAGACTTACTGAGAGCTAGTCCGATAACGACAAGGGAGAATTGACTACACTCTGTTTTGCAGTCCATCTTCTCCTATTTAGTCTGTACTAAGTCTTTGACAGCGTCTCACCGGACGTCTATTTACGAGAATCTATGACGTTTCACCTACATCACTTCACAAGAATCTATGACGTTTCATCTACGTCACTCCACGAGAATCTATGACGTTTCACCTACGTCACTTCACGAGAATCTATGACCTTCGTCACTTCATGACAAGCTCTCAGTAACCAGTGACTAACTTATGGAACTTATCTTATGAACTTTTGATAAAAACAATAAAAGATAAATAGCCGACTTGGATTGATGAAAAATGAAATGTGGCGTAGGTTCACTCAATTACTCACAAAGACTGAATTCTCGTAGTATATCAGGTACTTAATTTAGTCTAGCGTGCTGGGAAATTAATTCACTTTTGGGTAAATTGTTTACGAACTTAGGCCCAACAGATTAAGGAGTCTCTTTGGTCTTAAAATATAAGTTAGAGAAAATAACCCTTAAAAGTGTTTATGGCATGGAAGCACGGCAGCATTCTATCTTTTAGCATCTTGTCAGTACTAAAAACGCGCGTAAGTGGTTAAATACAAAGTCATTGGGTACTGTAGCTGATCAATAACGAAAGGTGCGTGGTGATTACCGACGACTGTCATAAAAAAAATTTTAACGAAATTTTCCCCCTATATCCTTCATTCTTTTCTTAGTGGATGGAAGCTGTTTTACAAGGTGCTAAGACGATACAACAAAAATATACCGGTATATCGCCATTGTATTAACAGGAATACATACAGCTACTAGGAAACATTTTCACTCAACGTATCCAGTCGGATTTTGTGGGAAGAGCTAGACTATAATCATTATATATGGCGAATTTTACCTACCGAATGATTCATCTCACTGCCTGTTGCACCTTGGGCGCGTACCTGACTTACGTTGCTAACAACCAACCCATGAAATCACAGTTTAAAAACGTCAGAATTATGAGGCGTGACGGATAGTATGTTTTCAAGCCCGGCCCACAAAACCCGCTTAGAAATTAACGTTGGAGATATGGGTGCACGATGATTCCTATTAGGTGTATGCATTGTTGTATTAACCGTAACAGACCCTCCTGTATTAAAAGGCACCCAACCACATTTAAGAGAGAACCGCGAGCGACAGGGATTGGATTTAAGCTGGGCCAAGGCATAGCTCGTAGCAAAAGGGGATAATGGAAGAAGGATGACACTCTGTATCCTCTTAATACTTTAGTTATGTAACATGATTCTTCCCAGGCTCATGCACCTTTTTGTTTGCTTTCCTGCCCATCGAACTAGGTTCAGGTACACTTCTCTCGAAGAGAAGTATTATACACTTCTGCTCCTAGTCAACGAGAGAGTAGAGAGAGACTATTACCATAAAATACCTTCATCTCTTTCGCCCTATTTCTTTCGTACCAGCCGCGATGTCTTCGCAAGCTTCCTTTAAAGATATTTCTCCCAAACAGAAGCCCAAGAGAAGTCGCATACAGCGTTGTGTGAGACGGAAAAAAAAGATATTATTCTTCTATAGAAAAGTTTCGGGATATAATCAATCAATGACATTTTGTGGGTGAAATAGTGAATGCCTTGTCGGGGGTAACCCGGGATACCGGCTGCTCAGTGAAGTCTTCCCCATTTAATTTCCGCGGGACTCCGTCTCAAATCATAAAGCAATAGAAGTAAAGTTAGGTCGCTGTTTAAAAAGAATCGTTAGCTCGATGTATTCATTTATTGAGATGGTCTCGAATTGATCACACCAAAACGAAACAGGGTGATGGCAACACTGCGTGTCATAGAGTGTCATTCGTAAATGTTAAAGGTAGAAAGTCGCCCTTACCTGTTGTAAGGGGGGGGGGGATATAGGCAGCTCGGAAGCCAATTACTTGAAGTGCATCCGAATTGGTTTTAACTGCTCTTTAATTGGTAAAAATTAAAACCTGTGCAATTATTGGTGTATTTTCGGATGGGACATGAAAAATTAAGAGTCTCAACTGGAAACAAATAGAAATTGGTAAAATTTAATGGGTTAGTGTGGGCTAGGTACGGGGTAGACCCTAAAAGGATGCGGGTTCCATTTTGGTATCGTCAAAATCTAATTGACTTCCTATTTGGTCGCTTAAACTAAGGTTTGTGTGACGTCGTAACAACATTCCAAGTAACTTTCTAGAATTGCACATACATAGGGGACAGAAATAAACGAGGGGATTCTCACTCAGTGTAATCGTTGTACAGGGCTGTCCCTTTGTCTGTACTAAATTGATTATGCTTAATCTTTAAATGATTACACGCATATCCATCATCGGTGTACGTGAAGTTTGACAATGATTAGCCCCTCGGAAATGTTTAAAATCCCTGCCCTTGACAGTCCTAAAACAATTATACGAATTTCCGTAATCGGTGTACGTGAACTTAGGCAATGATTAGCCCCTCGGAAATAAACTGTAAATGGAGTTCTTCACTCGTGTTTCGTCAGTTTTTAGCTACCTCGATCTTAGTTGCATCCCTTTTTCAACCAAGACCTATAAATTACTCTAAATTATGGGCTTCAACTCCTTGTACGTTACATAATGTAGGAAATATAGGAGACCAAGAAAATACTCCCTGGAGATTTTTGCCGCTGCTTTTCGTATTATCTTTAACTTCGACTTTGACTTCCAGGCTTCCTTGGAGAAAGGGTATTAAGAAAATAGGAATAAGGTAAGAGCTTAGTCTCGTCTGGGGACTCGTAATGCGTCCCTGTAGGGTTACCCGCCAAGACTAAGGATAATAAGAAAAATACCTTTTTCCGTCCTCTCTGATGTCTGTCCATACAGGGTGTTTCTGATAAGTCTGCCATAAATTAAAGGGTACCGTGTTCTTTGGGTCAAACTAGTGCATAGAGCATTTGGTCTACAACATTTACTTATCAGTAACACCCAGTATATAGTTCGAATTAGGCTTAGGACTCTTGATTGTACCTCGCATTTAGGCCTTGGCTCTTACTGTTTAGTACCTCGGGGTGATATGGGAAATCAGTCTGAGTAATAATAATGTGAGTGTCCCTTAAGGTTCCGAGTTCGTGCTGTTTCGACCTTTGACCTTATATAACTCCTTGATTGAAATGTCAAGGGGGAATAAAATAGAAAAACAGCCCGTCATTTGTTGCCTAACACCGTAATGCGTTGATATACACTCAATCTTTACTTTACTCCTTTTCAACTCAAGAGAAAGTATCTCAAAAAGCCAATTTCTTAAAGTAAATTACAGATTATGATAATTTGAGCTCCATTTATGTACTTCATATAAATGTCGGTACCAACAAGATGGCGCGCTTTTCAACCCTCAAGCCATAACTTGAAAACAGTGGCCCGAACGTCAAAATGTCATAGAAATTGCATTTTCGACTCAAAATCGCCCAAAGAACATCCCCCTTAATTTATATCAGACTTATCACAATCACCCTGTGTCTTCTAGAGAGTCAAATTCTTCACTTCAAACAATGAACCTCTTGTACTGGTTTTAAAAAGTAAAACCCATTTTTAAAGTCGAAAAACTACAAGTATATCTTTCTTTACCTAAAATGAGGTTTTAAATTTTTACCCCATGCAGGAACACCTTTTAGTAAATGCCATCATCGAATATGGAGAGCATTATCATTCAACCTAGTACCCACTTTATAGCCTTTTAAGGACTAGATTAGCGCCAGTAACATTTTTTCCCATGAGAAAATGCATGATTCTAGAGGGCCGGTAGGCCCTTCTAGATAAGATCCCACACCCTCCCGTAATGTTAAATGAAAATTCACAGATTTTCGCCGATTTTCCCATAGGAATAACATGGGGTTTTTGGTGCTCCTGTACATCGAATCATTTAAAAACTAAAGCGAAGTTACGTTTCGGAATACTTTCAAATTAACAAGTAACTATTCAAGGTGTGCCTTTTTCAAGTTTCATCAAAATTAATTAAGTCTAAGTATGTTAATTTAATTAAAAATGTAAGTACCTCAAAAGATTATTCTACAGCAGACGACGCTAATTGTTCATTACTCTACAGTAGACGACGCTAATTTGCCCTTTCACCGCCTTGAAACTTTAACTTGATATTTTTCAATAAATATAACACTATATTTCTTAAAAATTTCTTTGGCGGGTCTATTTTTCGTTTAATTATGTGTCTCGGTTGAAATTATATACTTAAGATACCTTGTTAATTTATATTTTAGATGTTAGTTTCGACCAAGGCTTAAGTTGCCTTACTTAGGCCATGGATTTATAATAGAAGCTTACGCTTCATGGATATTTCACTGCAGCCTTCAGTAAGGCATAAGGATAGATGGATCAGTGTTGGAAATAAGGATTTTTTTTTTAAACTGGACCTGTGGCCTAGGTATTTTTATTAAAACAACTGGCCACGGTGCCACTCACTGTAAACGTACAAGGGCAGTGAACGCAATGTCATGGATAATTGTAATCGTAGAGTGGACTGTAAAAGATACGGATTTGATAGTTTAAAAATCGTGGCAGGATGTTGGTTTTGAAGTTGACTATTAAGCTCGGGTTCTAAAACGAATTGTGAGCCGTATCTTATAAGAATTAGTAGAAGTGTAGAACCATTTTTAACCTCGTCCTAGAAGTGAAAAATTTCGCATTTCAGGCAAAAAATTGTTTTATAATAGATTAATACAAATGCAGACTGAAGGAACAGATATTATATAAAAAAGGACTTGGTTTGCCCAAGCCTGAAAAACAAAACGATAAGAGTTTTTTCCAGTTGACTGAAGCGCGGATATTTTATTTTTCTATATAATTTTAAAGACAATCCGTATTTTACTACTCTTTAGAATTTAATTCAATCTCCTGATTTTACTGGTAATGGATTTATTTCCTATAAATTAATTGAAATAAAAAATTACTTTTCTCAGATTTTTCAGGATAAAATTTTACGAAAATGGAATTGTTGAAAAATCTGAGATAAGTAATTTTCTATTTCAATTAATTTATAGGAAATAAATCCATTACCAGTAAAATCAGGAGATTGAATTAAATTCTAAAGAGTAGTAAAATACGGATTGTCTTTAAAATTATATAGAAAAATAAAATATCCGCGCTTCAGTCAACTGGAAAAAACTCTTATCGTTTTGTTTTTCAGGCTTGGGCAAACCAAGTCCTTTTTTATATAATACTCGTATAGCACCAAGAAGAAATATACTATAAGAAGGCCTAAGCCGCTCTCCTACACTTACGCTGGTGTCAGCGGACATGTATGCCCCACCCCTTTCATCTCCGTCATTGCTCTGCGCTTTCCCATTGGATCCCGTGGGGATAGGTCATACAGACGCGAATGACGTATTCCGATTAGAGAGCGAAGTAAACAGAAAATGGAGTCTGTCCGCGGTGCTGAAACGGTACGACAGTTGTTTTTAGTTGCCATTAACAAGTTAGTTAAAGGTTATGAACCTAACTTGATGAATTTTGAATATGTGTCTCTACGTGAAAATCGTTTTACAATTGTTTCTAAATCGAACCAAGTGTACTATACTTATGATTTCGTGAGTTCCAAAAACCAAACCAAGGCTTAACGAAAAGGTAACAGAGATAGATGGTGGAAAACATAGAGTAAAATAAAATATTAAGTCCGGCCTCCGTTTCCACCCCCCACCCATGAAGGGGGAATTGTCGACTATCACGCGAGCACCGGACGCTAATTTATGCCTTCTTATCAGGGTTGGCCAAAATCCGGATTTTTCTTGAAAAAGCCACTGGTATGGATTTTTGCTGGTTTAAACCGGATTTTATTGGTTTTATCCGGCTTTTTTTAAACTACTCTCTAGTGCTTCATTTTAGCACTTCTTTTTACATTTAGTGCGACAGTTGTCTTTTACTAGGCCGTCTGAATGAGAATCATTTTTATTGTTGATAAAACTATAGACATTTCCCTTAGAGATGAGTAGGGCCCCTGATTTAATCGGGATTTTTCAATCCAACCCGACCTATACCGGGTCGAAAAATCCTAGGTCTGGTTGGGTTAGAAAATTACTTAAAACATTTTGCTGGTCGGGTCGGGTAGGGTTTTCATACCGTCTACCCGGGTAGACATTTTTATTATCTTCAATGGGCAGGGTCGGGCCCGGGTAGGCTTTTTTATTATCTTCAATGGGCAGGGTCGGGCCCGGCGGGTAGGCTTTTTTTGCGATCTTCAATGGGCAGGGTCGGGCCCGGGTAGGCTTTTTTGTGATCTTCAAGGGGCAGGGTCGGGTACGGGTAGGCTTTTTTTGCGATCTCCAATAGGGCAGGGTCTGAAAAAGATTTTTCTAAACGCGCGGTCCGACCAAACAATTTAGCGTTGCGAAAAATTCAACTCAGTCTCAGGAGTTTCGGGAGAGGCAGTGGGAGGAGGGTTCGTCAAAATGACCCACAATGTATGGGAATGGACCATTTCGATGAAATAAAGAGGTAAAGACATGTGGGTCAAACTTTTCCTTCCATCTCACTTTATGGTGCCTGCGCTGTACTCTATTAAGAAAATCCCGTCAGAGATTTTCTATTTATACTCAATCCGAAATCGTAATGTTAAACTCTGTGGAGCTTAACATTATGAGGTGGAAAAATTTTTCCGAGTTGAACCCAAGGTTTCGCGATCAAGGGGGTACACTTTTTTCACAGCCTAACTTTACAGCACTAGCAAAGGTTGAAAAGGTATAGTATCTCATTTCTCGTAGTGTAAGGTTAACTTGGCCTTTTTGTATAGGTTTCAAAAAAATATTTTCAAACCACGCGCTAGCTCACGCGCCAGCACGCGCTGCATTTCAATAAAAGTTTCAATTTAAATCTCGCGCTTAATTTCACCATTTTAAGTTCACGTGATTTTTTTAAAACTTTTTGGGCCTATTTTTGTCTTTCTAAGCCTAAGGTTAAATGATCACAAAGAAATAGCTGGATAATTTTTATAATTTTCACATTGTTTCAACGAATATTGTATTATCCGACCATTCCAATTTCCAAATGTAAGTTACGATTTAGTGAAATACTATATAATTAGTCTTCAAAAATTGGACGGTTGAGTTTGACTATTCCTGAACTAATTTATTCCCAAATAACGTTTCTCCCCAAAAAGGGACAGATATTATGCAAAAACGAGTTTTGCTTCGCAGTCCTTAAAAACTGCATTTATACACAATCCTTCGCGACACTTTTTCAAACCCACAATGGGCCAGAAACTAGAAATTATTATATGTATTGCAATTTGAAATTAAGTTTAATCGATATGAGAAATTTGATTTTAATTGCGTAGTTCAAACATTTGTTATGATTAGAAATTTTACAACAAAAACTGGTATAAATGCGGCGTTTCGGAACAAAGAGCTAAATCAAGGACGATCATGACTCGAGTTCGAATTGAAGTTTATAACTTATACAGGGTGTAACAACACATATATAAGAACACTTATTCTGAATGTATGATAAACGTTAGAAATACGACACTGTCACAAATCATAATGACGGATCTCATTTTAGGAGTAGTAATGCCTTAATTATTTGACAGGGATAAGTTTTTAGGGGAACAGATTCTATATAATTTCATACGTGAAAATCTAAGCTCCCTTTATCTCGAAAGGCTGCATTTATACCCGTTTTTGTTGTAAAATTTCTAATCATAACAAATGTTTGAACTACCCAATTAAAAGCAAATTTCTCATATCGATTAAACTTAATTTCAAATTGCAATACATGTAATAATTTCTAGTTTTTTGGCCCTTTGTGGGTTTGAAAAAGTGTCGCGAAGGATTGTGTATAAATGCAGTTTTTAAGGACTGCGAAGCAAAACTCTTTTTTGTATAATTATTATATTTTTTGAAAAATCCACTGAACTTTTCAACGTGGTTTAAACCGGTTTAATCCAGGTGGATAAAACCGGACTGGATACCGGCGTGCCAACCCTGCTTCTTATAGTATATTTCTTCTTGATAGCACTCTGTAGGGGGTTTCATAATCGAATGCCTAAGAAGTTCTTGTCACTTTTCGTGGATGTCAGATAACTGGAACGAAAACCTGGTTAACTGTCACTTTTAGAAATTTCGTGGATTATAAAACTTACCCCTGAGTTTGCATCGACTACTTTTACTTCTTTTAAAGTTTAACGTTTTATATTAATCCGCCTAGCGTTCACTCTAGTTTGCAAACTATGGTTGAACGAAGCTACTTAGTGATTGATGTCGTTACTCTTTGCGGTATGGCAGTTTTTGCTTAAAATCTTTTTTTCTATTTCTTTTGTTTGAAGGTTTGACGTTGCAAAGTGACCCTCATATCAGCTCCTCCTTCCCTGATTTGGACATGACCTCTTGCGTGGACACCGAGAGCGTCTTGGACGATGATGACGATGATGATTGCGAAAGTAGCGTCATGACGGAGGACGTCTCAACTAAAGGGACACTCGAAGTCCAAACCATTCGACGTCAACTAGAAGGACTCGAGACTATGTACTCTGAGGTATGATTTGTTTTGATAACTCTCTTTTTATTTTTTTGCGTCAAAATTTGAGAGAATGCATATGGTCAAGAAAATGGTGCCAAATCTTCTGGAATTTTTGAGATATATTGAGTTCATGACCGTGGAGTTCATAAAAAATCTTAAAAAACTTTCTTATTTTGATTCCACTCTGAGATTCCAACACTGTAACCCAAACACTAGGGTTCATCGCTTAGCTCTGCTTATCGAAAATAGTCATGAACGATATCGTAGAAGGGTTTTGCTATAGAACTGATACAGATTTTAACCGATTATTTGAACTCGGCGAGAAAACCGATTGTTTATCCCAAAGAAACCGATATCGACCTATTTTTATCGATTATCGACCTATAACGACCGATATTTTTCGATTATCGACCTATAACGACCGATATTTATCGATTATCACCCGATATTTATCGATTATCGACCTATAACGACCGATATTTATCGAATATCACCCGATATTTATCGAATATCACCCGATATTTATCGAATATCACCCGATATTTATCGAATATCACCCGATATTTATCGAATATCACCCGATATTTATCGAGTATCACCATTATCAACGGATTTTTATCGATTATCAACCGATTTTTAACCAATACATCGCTTTAAGCACCATATTAGTCACCGATATCGTATCGGTTTGTGCACATCACTAGTTAAAAGCCTAACTCAAACAAGAAAGTATATTCGCCTCTGGTTATGGATGCCCTATCATAACAACGTTGTAGACTCTCTGTCAGAGAAACTGTAGGGCCTAAAACTCTCGTTATATTTTATTCTACAGGGCCGGTAGGCCCTTGTAGATATGACTTGATACTCTTTTGTAACGTTAAAGCAAAATTCACATGCTTTTACCATTTTTCCTATGGAGATTAACATGGGGTTTTTCGTGATATTTAGCCACCTCTAACTGAAAAACTAGAGCGAAGTTACTTTTCGGAATACTCTTAATTTAACAATTATGTATTCAAGGTGTGCTATCGGCTAGTTTAATTTAAATCAATTAACTCTAAGTATGTTAATTTTAGTTAATTCTGAAAGTACGTCAAAATTACTTTTGAGTCAGACTATCTAGCAGTAGACGCTGACAGATTACTTTACTATTTCATCCGAGCTTGAGCACCTTTATATGTATTTTCTAATTAACTGTAGCACCCTTAATAAGAAATAGGTCGTTATCAGGTCGAATTTTCGTCTAGAAAAGTAATTCAGGTAAATAATTACAGTTAACAGAGGTTTTTATATCATTTAAAGTAAGTTTTTGAACGTTCTTTACGGCCAAGGCTTAAGTTGTATTTTAGTTTGTCTATGTAATATAGTATTTATATAGTCTTTCCCCTTTCAAGATAAAAAAAGCTCATTTCCAGCTCTGTATTCCAAAAATACGCAGTCTGCTTCGTTTCCTGCTACAAACAAATATATGAGGACTGAGGTATACAGGGTTTCATTATTTGTTAATCTCACCAAAATGCTACTAATTGTGAAGGTGTGTGATATATTTCCTTAAACTAAACCAATGTAGAGGAATTTCCATGTTTACATCAGCACAGATTCTCTCAACGTAACCACGTTGGAAACGGAGAGTTACGTATGAGGTATACTGGGTTTCATTATTTGTTAATGGTTTAGAAATCAACGGTAGTGTTTTCACCCTGTGAAGAATTCAACTTCAAAATATTACAGGAAAAATCACAAAATGTTCAATGTGTTTTCCTACGGCAGTTAAAAGAGTGGTGTATAGGTTACTGGTTAGCGCAGTTCACTCAACATTCTCATTTGAGGACAGGTATACGCGGTTTCATTATTTGTTAATCTCACTAAAATGCTACTAATTGTGAAGGTGTGTGATATAATTCCTTAAAACTAAACCAATGTAGAGGACCAGATTATTCGTTAAAACAATTTTGGTCCTATTGAATCAGTTATACTGTGATGTTACGTTATCATTTTATAAACTATTTGTTACCAACAGTGGATTGTTTAATTCATAAGTAACAGTGGTGCTGGTTAATCCAGGAGGACAGTGTCGTTATATAATTTAATTAGTCAAATAATTTTCATGTTTACATCACAGATTCTCTCAACGTAACCACGTTAGAAACGGAGGGTTACGTTGTTTGCTATTTCCACAGTCCACGTTGCCGTTTGTTTATTGGTTTAAATTGCTATGAATTGTATAGGTATTTGATTTAATTACTGGTATTCAAGCTAAACTATAGAATAACATCATTCATTAACATATTGTATAGATAATCTTTACCACAAACCTAGCACAGGATATGATAAAAATTTAACGCAATGTGTTGGAAATAATAAAAAACTCCTCTAAACATTAGAGTTAAGGTGAATTATTTATTAAAAGTCATTTTATAAGCTTAATGAGCACTGACGACAAGTTAATTTCAACGTAATTAAGTGTAATTAACGTGAAATTAAACCCCGAATGTACATTTTTTTGGATGAAAACTCAGATAACTCTTAAATGATGTCCTTGATTAAGATTGTATCTAACCAAGCCGTTGGTAAAGCCCCATGTTTTCTCTTTCACACTTAAGCTAATTTAAATTATCTCGAAAGCACCTTAATAGGCGCGAAATTCAAAAGTTTAGGGTAAAATAAGAATCGAAAACTCCACTAAAAATTGCAATTAAGGTGAAGTATACATTTAAACTCATTTTATAGCCTAAATGTACACTGCCAAAACACAATCCTACGTTAATTTTAACTCAATTAAATATAATTAACGTGAAATTAAACCAAAATATACATTTTTGGATAAAAGCTCAAATAACTTTTAAATAAACTGTTTAAACTACCCAAAAGTTTAGGGTACCATAATGATGAATATATGGCAAAAATATTAAACTGCACTAAACATTGCAAATAGGGTAAAAAATTCAAATAAATTTTAAGCTTAATCCACTCTCACGAACCACGCTCAAATTAAGATTAAAACATCACAAGTTTTTCGTACAGCCACAGTAGTTTCCTATTTCACTTTCAAATTAATCTAAATGATCATTAAAATACATCAAAAGCGCATACATTAAAATTTTAGGGTAATTGCAATTTAAGTTAATATTTTATTGAAACTTTTATTATAAAATAAATCCACACAAGATAAACAAGATAAGCCGTTAAATTAAACTCAATCAAGTATAATTAACCTAAGAAAAACATTAACATGTACAAAAATGGGCCAAGCCTCGCTTCGTGCCCTCTCCGCCCTAAAAAGTTCTGAGATCCCATGTAGAGCCAAGTCTGCCTTTTGTTCTCATTCAATCGCCAATTGAACAATTATGTTATAAATTAAGTCCTTTTCCTAATTAATAACCAATCTTCTTTGACTCTATCATTATTATACATCTTTGTTCGTATCAAAAAGATCGTGACTTGGCAATCGCAAGTAAGTAATATTAAAAGGAAGTCGAAGGGATATTCACTAAATCGTTTATGGTCGAGGGGATATGTACAAGTTTATAAGATGAGTCATGCACAACCCTATGTACAAATTATATGGTGAGTTATGCATAACCCTATTTACAAGTTTATAAGGCGAGTTATGCATAACCTTATGTACACCTGCGCTTGCCAAGTCACGATATTTTTGATACGAACAAAGATGTATAATAATGATAGAGTCAAAGAATATTGGTTATTAATTAGGAAAAGTACTTAATTTATAACATAATTGTTCAATTGGCGATTGAATGAGACCAAAAGGCAGACTTGGCTCTACATGGGATTTCAGAACTTTTACGGCGGAGAGGGCACGAAGCGAGGCTTGGCCCATTTTTGTACATGTTAATGTTTTTCTTAGGATCTCACTTCTTTTTGTAGACCCTCTCGTTATACTTCGGTAGTTATATTAAAACAAGACCCTCTCGTGGTACTTCGTTTGCCAATATAATCGCTAACGTTTGTCCATATTTACGCTGAATTACCCCTTTCGACCCGCAGAGAATATGCAATAAAGATTGTACGCGATATCCTAATAAAAGAATGTAGCATCAGTTACGACACATTTCTATTAAACTACTACTCCTATTAGCTTTAATATATATTTAACTTTCGGTTAACTTTGGACCATTACGTCCTTTCATCAAGAACACACACTATTTCTGTTGAAAAGACGGCAGCGCCATCTAGTTTTAAAATAAAGAACTAAAGAACAATTTTATAAAAAATTCGGGATGTTTTAATTTTTCTGTGCTTTATAAAATAAATGAAAACTAAATCCTGAATTTTAAGTTTCTATCTCCTCTAGAAGTACCTTAGAATTTTGATGATCGGTGAGTGAGTGAGTGAGTGACAAAATAAGGTAAATTTCACCTGCGATATTTCGAAAAGCATATAGGGTAGGAACTTGAAATTTGGAAACAATAGCTAGGATTGACAGTCCTCGCGGCAAGCAAAATTTCAGACTTTCACCTATACCCATCACGAAGTTACAGTGGGCTTAAAAGTGCCACGAGTTGCTTCGAGAAAAGGATGTCAGTGCTCGACTTGGCTGGGAGCACGGCAGTGCTCCCAGAATGTGAAAGATTCGTGTTTTGGGTAAATTCATGGATACCTTATAATTAAACTAACAAATCTTTCACCCAGCCTCCATTTTCCTGTTTAATTCTTACGATTAATTAAATTGTCATTTAAAAGCTTTTTTCCCCATTTTGAAAAGAGAGCCATTGAAAAGGCGTGATATTTAAAAGTTTTGGGGCAAAGTAGTGATTGTTCTGCAAGAGTCAAACAGTCACTCCTCTAAAGTTTGCAGAATTTCTTGTTCAAACTCGTATAATAAACTGAAATAACACTAGTAAAAGAAGATAAGCCGTTAATTTCAACTTAATGATCATATTTAATTAAAATTAATCGAAAACAACAGGTTTTTTTTGGGTAACTATAGATAACCCTTAACTGAAATAACAAAATAAGATTAAACTACGCCAGTTGTTCTTTCAGCCTAAATGTTTTCCTATTTAACACTAAAATTAATTACATTATCACTATAATGCATTAATAGGCTCCAAACACAAAATTTTAGGGTAAGGAATGTGTCAAAATGAAACTTTTCCATTTAAATTTTAATATATCATTAGCATAGTTCGCCAAATCACCAGCAACAATTTAATCTGGCAACATTCAATGTAATAATGTTGCCAATAAAACAAGGGCGTCTAGCCCATAACTAAGCCATATCACTAGCCATCTCTCGCTATCCCTAATTCAATAAATTTTCTTCTACTGAAATACCACCTAGCATACCAGTCAAGTGGGGGGAGCAACAGAAAATTTTAAAGCACAGTCTTACGATAAGTCTTGGAATTTGGGCCTCAAATTACAACCTCTAATCGAATCCGTTTGGTACACATCAACGTCAACGTAAATGTTCAATGTGATTACCATTGTGGTGCAGGCACTCTTCATCTGTCCATGTCTTTCAATTACTTTACAAGCAACGAACTCATGACGCAGGAAGTCCAAGTAAATGCCTTCAGAGATTTTCTTATCAAGAAAAAGGGTCCGATAATTTGGTTTCCAAGAATGCCCTCCCAAAAATGCACGTTATGAAGGTTTAAGGTACCATCCTTAAATAGCCTCGTCAGAGAACAGTACCTTTCTAAAAATAATGGATCGGCTTCAATTAGTTCACGCAAAGGTTTTGCCGTTTTGGGTAATCCTCGTAAACATCATGTTCAATTTTCCCTGGTTTGAATACACTGGCATTTTGCTAAAAGACGAGACTAACTAATTAAATTCGGTCCTAACTGCTACGTAACGACGATTAGTTTTCACTACGGCCTTTTTTCTCGGTTCCTCAGACAACTCGGACCTTCTGCTTCAAAGTCATTCCCAAAGAAACCTTTATGTTTTCTTTATTTTGTTCATAGTTTAAGGTTAGGGGGCCGACCTTTATTACAATGGTTTCTTTTTTCGGTATTTGTGCCTTTTTAACAGGCGTATTGTTAAAATTGTAACACTACAGAAATTGTATTTCAAATGGGACCGGCAATACCGCAACGCTGAGCCGAAAAACTGGATGGTAATTGTTTGGACCTATAGGGTCAGGACATTGGAGGACCAAACATACCGTGGTGTCACGTGTCGAATGTTAAAGCGACCTTCACCACTATACATACTATGACCTGCTGCTCAAGCTGACAATCTTTGAAAACTCAACTTTGAGGAACTTCCGGTCTTTTTAGATATAAAGGGGCTTTCAGTGTCGCTAAGTAGTAGAATTACAGTAGTTGGTCTCGTTTCCTAGCAAAATGCCAACTTATTCTAACCAGGAAAAATTGGGCAGCAAGTTTATTTTGGGTGAAGGTCGCGGTAACATTCAACCATAGAGAATTTTACACATGTGTAAAATTCTCTCTGGTTCAACTAAAGGTAGTGCTTTATGCCGAACGGTCTCCACACCGACATTTGGGTGCGAGGACTTTCGTCATTTCGATAGTGCAAGATCGTGAACGTAGAAGAGACTGTATAGTCTGTAATGAGGATACAGACTTTGACATCGTAGAAAGTTTTGAAGCCAATCTCATGCTTGTAGTAGAGCGGTGGAACAAGAAGTTGCACTAAGCCATTCTACTGTTCGTGCCAGTTTACAAGGGCATTACTACAGGCATAATCATATCCCCCTACATCAAGCCTTAACGGACGAGAAGTACCTAAGACGGCAATACCATTAGTCTTGCCATGCGTCATGAGTTTAGTGGTTGCAAATGTAATGCAAGACACGGACAGTCATCTGGAAGAGTGCCTCAACCACAATGGTAGACACTTCGAATATTTACGTTGAGTTGTTTACTAAACAGTTTAGAGGTTGCAATTTGAGGCCCAGGTTCTAAGACTAATCGTAGGACTGTGCTTTAAAATATTTTGTTGCATTCACGCATATTCTCCTGTATTCTTTGTGTATCTTGCCACTCGTTGTCACTTAAATACAATAAAACATGAATTCTAAACATTTATTTACACCCTGTATAATTTAGCACGACATCACCCGTTGGCAGTATTGGGGGTTGTACATAAAGGAAGCTGTTGGTCTGATCTCGACAACACTGTATATGTATACAGTGTACGAAACAAATATTTTTCTTCCATATTTCAAATACCGTCGTTTTTAAACTTTTCATAAATAAAGTACAACACAATATGCTTATATAGACATCGTCTTCAAGCTCTTCTACTCATGATGCATTTCCTCAAAAATTCTCATTGATATATGTTTAGAGTGTACACAACAAATAAAAAAATTTATTCTACATTTCAAATACTGTCATTTTTGAACTAACTTCATATATAAAGTACAACATTATATGCTTTTCGAAAACTATGTTATTGGATATGAGTTCATATAATTAACTATACTTAAGTACTTCTTTAAGCTATTAGAAATAGATCAACCCCAAATGTATGTCGGTACAAAAAACATGAAATTATTCAAATTTTAATTACATTAAGACTGAAGGGACAGATATTATAAAAAAACGTCTTGGTTTGGACCAAGGCCGAAAAAACAAACGATATGTCTGAGGTTTATCAGTTGACTGAAGTTTCAGATATTGCAATTTCTTTTTAATTACTTTTATTCCTTTAATCCTTAATCAATATTTAATTCAATCAACTTATTTTTACTGTTAATCGATCTATTCCCTCTAAATTAATTTCAAAAATTACATATCTACGCTTTTTCAAGAATAATTCCATTTTCCGAAAACATTTTATCATGAAATTAATTATTTTGAAGGGATTTCGTGTCGATGATTACTAAGTTGGAAGCACAGTTTTAATTCTTGTTGCCTTGACAAATTTTCAAGTTTGCACCAAAAAGTTTAAATCTGTTGTAAGTTGCTGGGAAGACTGATGTCAAGAAATTATGATAAAGAATTTATTTTGCTCAAACTAATTTATAAACTTATGTTGTCTACTTAAGACAAAGCAACAACCTCGGTCCTGTCTTGTTTCTTTTAGTAGGTAGCTCTCCTTTTATGCACTGGAAAAATATGATATCGGTGTAAATATAACCAAAGGAAAGGGTAAAGTTTACATAAAAAGAAATACTTCTCAGTTCCGATGACTTGTTATTTCCTGAGGAAATAAAATGGTTGAACACATCATACCTTACCAGAACTGCCATGGACCGATCGTACACAAATTACATAAGGAGAAACTAAAACACTGGGGCGATGCCGCCATTGGGGTCTTCTCCCTCTCGCCTAGAAGCACCGCTAGAGGCAGTGCGAGTTGACTTTCCTCCCGCCTGTAGTGAACTTTGGCACCGTCTGACGATGGCCCTTGGTGCAAGGAAGAATACCCCAATGGTCTCCTCGCCCCTGTGTGTTTTCGGAAATGGTCTCTACGCCTGATAAAATCATTCCGCGTAATACGTAACCGGTGTACAACAAGTAACGCCAACAATGTAGTAAGGGGTGATGACGTTCCAAATCTAGATTGAGTTATGGCCAAGAAGCTTTGAAGTTCGGAGAGGGAAACTGCAGTGCAACCTTTCCTTCATAGTCGCGACAAAAAAATGTAACATTTCGATATTCGAAGTTAAATGTATAAATTCGCGTCCCCAATATATGCATCCACTATCAAATATTTACATTTTCCTTTCGAGTTATATCAAAGATCGCTTGCTCTTTTTAGACACTTCGTATAATATTTCAAATATTCAATATTCGTCACCCAACACGTACTCCCTTCAAATAATTAATTTCATGATAAAATGTTTTCGGAAAATGGAATTATTCTTGAAAAAGCGTAGATATGTAATTTTTGAAATTAATTTAGAGGGAATAGATCGATTAACAGTAAAAATAAGTTGATTGAATTAAATATTGATTAAGGATTAAAGGAATAAAAGTAATTTAAAAAGAAATTGCAATATCTGAAACTTCAGTCAACTGATAAACCTCAGACATATCGTTTGTTTTTTCGGCCTTGGTCCAAGTCCAAACCAAGACGTTTTTTTTTATAATATTCCAATGTTACTCTTTTAAAATCGTTTCATTTAACGTCCGCTGGCGGCTTCGTCGTAAAACTTATCTTGCCCGTTTAATAATCCTCTTTCCGAGATACCCTCTCGCTCGACTATCTCTCTCTCTCCATTCCTTCCAACCACTCTCTGATTCTCTCTCTTGACCCCAAAACTCACGCCAAGCAAAAATAAAACGCCTTTTACTGTCGCGGACTTGCCTATAGCTTTGGCTCGCGCGCGCGTGGTGTAATGAGCCTCGAAATTGAAGTAACTCGCTTGGACCTTCTAAAGTTTTCTCTCTTTTACTCTATGTCTACAGCACCATTTTCCAAAACATTTTCGAGAGTTTCTATTCGTGGAGGAATAAATGCGGAAATTTCCCGTTTTCCTCGATTATTAAATTTATAGTGAAATAATTTATCAATGTGTTTCCTCTTTAGTTAAATTTTGGTTAAATACGGCCAGTTTAAGTAAGACTTTAGTACTTCCGAAGCTCATAGCGTATATTTAAGGCAAGTGTCTCGTCTGTAGTTTTAGTTTAAACAAATTCACTAGATGCTCCCCATAATCGAGGTGATTGACTGGCCCTCTAGTTTAGCAAACGCTAGTGTTAAGCTCCGCCCTTATGGAGGTGAAATTATATTTAGGAAATAAGCCAAGATTTTAGGGGTACGAAGGAGCCTACATTTGCTTTGATAAAAGGGAAATGTGCCGAAATTTACAAAAGTTGAGAACTATTTTCATGCAAAATTGGTTCTTTATTGGCAATTTAGGCTGATGTATATTAAGATCATGTTGGAATAGAGGAAGAAAGATCAAAGATTGAAGTAACTTGAACGGCACAGTCGTTTCTGTATCTCACCGCACCTACCTCGGCGCAGGGCGGCGGAGCCAGACGTCACGTGATCCGTTAAGAAGGAGTTCAAAAGGTTAAATATAGGGAAAGACGGTTAGAACAGTGAGCGCTTCCTCTGTGGTTGTAAACCCATTTTCTCTCTGTGCGCTGGTTGCATGCGCATGTGCAGAAATGTACCGTCTCTTGGAGCCTCTTTCTATATGTCCTCACTGATTATACTGATTAGAGCAAATGCTACCAATGAACTCTATTCTGTTCGTCATATGAATACCTGTGGGTGTCATGGAATGAATAGTCCTAATTTATTTCCATCAAGGTCTAGCCTGGTAGATTCACATCCCACTTTTGTTTTAAAACTTTCCTCTGTTTGGTTTTTGGTGTCTACCTGTTTTTGACACGTATACCTTTAGGAAATTCTCAACACAACGGCGCGCCGGATTGTATTGACTCCATACAGACACCAACTTGTAAAGCAAACTTTGAACGAAACTTTATTTAATAAAGGATAAAGCCCATAATTCTCAATTTCGAAGGTTGTGTTATTTTAGGGATTTAGGCTTAGGAATTATACGTTTTGAAATAATTGAAATTCTCATTTGAATATAATATGTCGATACATTATTGATTTTGTTCATTATTAAACAGTTTTAGCGTAGAACGTGTAACAGACGTAGGTCTATAGTTTTTTGGGTATAACAGATGTATATAATACTACTCTCTCTTCGAGAGAAGTGTACTGCACAAAGATGGGTAATTGTAACCTACTTCTTCCCAACATCATTTTATTACTTTGAAGCGAGGTTACTAACTGATCATGAACATACGCGATAAATAGTTCCCTAATCATTACTCTATTAGTGCTTAACTATTGTCAAGGCGCATGCGGTTGTGGATTTTAGTCCCACGTCTAGACAATCAAGGTTTGTGTGTTGATTGCTGAGGATTTAGTATATCAAACAGTTATAGAATTCACTCTAGCACGCGGTGTGCGATGCCCATCTGATCTTAGTTTAGTTTGATGAGCAGGAGAGCAAACAAAAGGTGCATGAGCCAGGGAAGAATCATGTTACATACTGAAGTATAAAGAGGATACAGAGTGCCATTCTTCTTCCATTATCCCCTTCTGATATAAATCATTTGCAACTTTAAATAGTAATTGATTAAAATCAATTCGGTTATCGTATTTG
>JAEQBA010003113.1:117500-122014 GCA_019434445.1 Phalangium opilio | reverse complement strand
TAATTAACACTTTTAGGCGGATATATTAAGGATATAAGACCGAGCTGGGTCGTTGTAGATAAGGGGAGAAAAAAGAAGAGAAAAAAACAGTATGTCGTTTTTTTATATTGAAAACCTACAAGAAACTACTTACCTGAAGACTTCGATCCAGCACCAGTAGAACCTGCAACTAATCACTTACCTGAAGACTCCAGCGGCGATGAAGTATTCTTACGTCTATCCTCTTCGTCCAATGAAGACATCACTCGGGAGATTGATAACCTCCTTGAAGACTGGGGACAGACAAACTGCGGCGATTCTTCCACGACCACAGCGACGACACCGACGCAAATGCTCGTCTTATATGCCAGGGCATTATAGACGGCACCTTTACGCTGGATAGCGTGCAAAACATGTTCCCGAAGCCCGTCAGAACGTGCGGGAACAGCCACAGCCTCCACGTCGGTTCACCGTCAATCGTCGGAAGGAAAAACGTCGGCGTTACAAATATCTACAGCGCCTCTATAAAACTAACCGCAAGCGCCTTGCTGCTGAAGTCCTCCACAATCTCGATGACGTTGCCGTTAAACCAACTCTTGAAGATATTAACGATACGTACGGTACTCTCTTCTCTCAACCATCGAAAGAAGACTCCGACCCAATCGTCCATCGACCGCGCAAGGCGGAAGTTTACTACCCCATTACGCTCGAGGAAGTCACTGATGGCCTACGCTAATGCGGGTCGCCTACTCCGGGCCCTGATGGTCTTACCCTACAGTGGCTCAAACGGGCCAGCGCTAAGATGCTGGTCTGCATCTTCAATGTATTTCTGTTGACGAAGGACTTACCTGAATATCTGAAGACCTCTCGTACGGTTTTACTTCCCAAGAAGGGGGATCTCTCCCGAGCCAGCGACTGGAGACCTATCACGATATCGTCTCTCTTGATTCGATTCTTTCACGCTATTCTTGCCAGGCGCCTTACCACAGCCATCGACCTTCATCCATCACAGCAAGCATTTCTTCCCGTCGATGGTATTAGTGCCAATACCCTACTGGTCGACCATCTCATAAGCAGAGCCAGGAAACGTCGTACGGAACTCAATATGGTCTCCATCGATATATCTAAAGCCTTCGATAGCGTGTCACACCACTCGATTGCTCGTGCCTTGAATGCCGCGGGCCTCGAATCCGAGTTCGTCTCCTACATCGTTAATTCTTACCGAGGGTGCGACACTGTCATTACCTGCGGGCAGTCGAAGACGGAGTCCATTGCTGTCACTAACGGGGTGAAACAGGGAGATCCACTATCACCACTAATCTTCAATTGCGTCATTGACGAATTAGCACGAACCCTACCTTCCCACATTGGTGTGAAGATCGACAACGCCTCCACCAACATCATTTGCTTCGCCGACGACTTGATCCTTGTGAGTTCCAGCAAGGACGGTATGCAGGCTCTGGGGTTCTATTCTAAGGCGTTCGCTCAGCTTTACGAAAAAAAATTTCCGAACGCGATTCCGAACGGCCCATACCGAAAGCTGTGCTTCGGAAACTAAAGTTCGTATTCAATGGTTGTTTTTAAGAACGTTCGGTACCCCTTCGTTATAAGACGTAGGGGGATAAACGCTTCGGTATAGGGTGACGGGGTTTTTTTTCATCCTAGTTTTTTTAGAGGTTTATGTCACGTGGCGGCTATCGCGAGTGTTCCTTAGACCAATCATTTTACGCTGCTTTATCTAGCAGACGATTTCAAGTAGATTTTTGAAGTTGAGTCCACTCGGTGAGTCGGTTGTTTATTAAAAGCCACATTTGACGGTATTATATCGAGTCTCTGTATAATTTTCGTGACTTAATATTTTTTATCTTTAGTGTTTTTACAAAATCCGTTTCTCTACGTATTTGTCTCAATACATGAGGTAAATAGAACCTTAAAAGCATTAGTTTTTAGTAAGCCTTGGCCAATTTTAATTGTCAGTGTAGAAATTCACAACGCTATCTTTTCTAGGCGAAAGAATGGCTCCTCGCGGCCAAAAAACATCGCGTGACCAAAGATTGGTCATGTTGGAGTTTATGGAATTGCATCCGGAGTTAGTGTCTGGGAAATTCACGGCGGAATTCACGAAAATAACTCAAGACAGGCTGTGGGTTGAGCTAGTTGACAAGTTAAATGCCGAGGGAACAGGCGCAATGAAAGATGTGAAAAAGTGGAGGAAGGTTTGTAATTTACTGTTTAAGTCTGACTGACATATTTTTGTATTGATTAACTTTCATTAATTAGTCATGGGCTGACTGGAAGTCAGAAACCAAAGGTAAGGCAGCTGCTATAAAAAAGCCCAAAGTGGCACAGGAGGTGGAGAAAAAACCAAATTAGAACTAACCGATTTGGAAAATCGATTGTTGGCTATAATTGGTACACTTTGCTTTGAGGGAAATGCCGCAATTCCTGAAATTGGATTTCCACTTCAAAGCGTGAGTTAGCATTTTTAAGAAAAACACAGACTAAACATTATATTTTAACCTACAAAATTTACGTGTTCAGTGTTTTAATTTTGCACAAATACTAATATAATATTAAGACACAGGAAATAGAAGTGCAAGAGCCCCCCAGCCCAAATGTTAGGCATAATATTATTGAAGCCACGCCATTAGAGGAAATTAGTGTTCATGAAGACCCTAGTGGACTATTTCACTTTGAGGTAATGTCGCCAAATACCGTTGACGATGGATCTCACGAACAAGTTCCTATTAATTTAAATGTCGATGAAAATGGTGAGAGTATAAAATGTTTTTAAACAAAGAATCTTGTTGTATCATTTTGGAAAACTATTTTTAGACAAAAATGGACAAAATGAGGAGAAGCACACCGATGACAATGAAGAGGCTACAAGGACAAGACGAAACAGACGTAAATAAAATATCAATGAATAGCAAATGTATTTAACAGAAGTTTTTTTTTTGTTAAAATTTAGGAAAGAATATCCGAACTTCCAATACCGAAAATTTTGAACAAGCCACTGCGGTTTTAAAGGGAATGGAGGAGGAAAAGAATTTCATTTTCAATGGAATTAAAACTGCGTTAGAAGAGAGAAACGAAATTGCGAGGGCAAGAAACGAAATTGAAAGAGAGAGAAACGAAATTGAAAGAGAGAAGATTGTAATCGAGAAAGAGAAAAGTCAGTCTGTGGATAAAATAGCTGCCACGTTTTCTGAAATGGCAAAAACTATGAGGACCTTTGTGCAATGCATGGAAGCTGTGAATGTTAAAAATAAATGTCAAGTGTATTTTTCAATTTGTTTTTGAAACAGATTTTAATTAAAGAGTACTAACTTTCGTATAGCTAAGAAATTGTAGAAATTTCATTCTTTACACGAATTGAACACTTCAAAAAGAGACAAATACTTATTTTAGCATAGTTGGTCTATTGCATCACAAATGGTGTGCAAAGACATTTCTTCTCATCATTTTTAAAACATCAAAAAGATATGTATTAATTTTGGAGTAATTGATGGTTCCTAATGCTCAACGAAATCGCCTTATGATATGACCTCTTACTCCTTGACCTCCGCGAAGCCAATTTTCATTTGGGCCAGCTTCATATTCTGGAACATCGATAACTAGAGCCCGTCGTTCTCGCCTAATTTGCCGTCTCCGTAATCGCAATTGCCTTCCCACATCTATTTCATTGTCCTCACTATCACTTGATTCGGTTTCTGTAAACAAGTCGTCTTCAGGACGATGCGCCGCGTCTCTACGCATGTTGTGCAATGTACAGCAAGCATAAAATATTAAACCAGCTGCAGTTGGATGGTAGTGGAGGGTACGGTGTAAAAGCAGGCATCGGAAAACTTGTTTCAATAACCCAATGGTGCATTCAACTATTTGGCGGGTTTGAGTGAGGGCTTTATCATATCAAATTCAGGTGATCCAACTGCAGTGTGTGTGATTGGCGTCATAAGCCAAGGCTTTAGAGGGTATCCACTGTCACCTGGATAAAAGAAATTCATAAATTACTAAATATGTTATCAATAATGAAAGTCTATACCAATAACCCAACAATCTTTTCTTCCTGCAATATACGCTCTTTCTAGGTGTTCTGACACCGACGACATCCGGAAAACATGAGAGTCGTGGGCTGAACCCGGGAATTTTGCATTACAGTTTATTATTCTCATTTCGTGGTCACAAACCTAATTTCAATATATTTAATAGACAAACAACTATACCAATAAACAAGGTAAAATTTCCTACAATTTGAGCATTGATTGAATGGAATCCTTTACGATTAACATAAAGGTACTCTCGGTATTCTTCGTCATTAACTGATGGCGCCACTATGGCAATTTGAGTGCCATCAATGGCCCCAATTACACCAGGAAATCCTGCTATTCTGCTAAATCTTGGAAGGACACGTGTTTCTAAATAATTTATCAAACTTCAATTAATATGATACATACCCAATTTTATTGGCTAATGTTGCGTCAGGCGTCACAGGGAATTTTATGACCTCACGAGTAAAAACATCCAAAATCGCT
>JAEQBA010003113.1:35000-112500 GCA_019434445.1 Phalangium opilio | reverse complement strand
AGGGAATTGTAAATGAAAAAAGTTTACTTTAGCGTCCATATTTAAGAAAGATAAGGAGGTTGATGTGACTTTCTTCGGGGCCGCGGACACGATAAGCGCCTTGGCC
Organism: Phalangium opilio; assembly: GCA_019434445.1. Classification (NCBI taxonomy): domain Eukaryota; kingdom Metazoa; phylum Arthropoda; class Arachnida; order Opiliones; family Phalangiidae; genus Phalangium; species Phalangium opilio. The sequence goes on along the minus strand of JAEQBA010003113.1, from coordinate 112,394 downwards.
GTGAGGAAAACCGGAGACGAACTGAAATATTCCTGTCGGCCATCGAAAAATGAGCGTTGCATGGCTATCATGATAACATTTCCATTCTTAGGAAAGAACAAGAGCTATTAATATTTTTTTCAACTGTAGACTTAAATTTTGTCCAATTTATTTTTCACTTACGTTGAAAAATTCTGGCGCAGTGGATACTTTAGAAAGGTTAAAATAGGTCACTTTATGTCCTTCGTAAACTGTCCTAAAACCAAAGATCATCTTAAATTACAATATGTTATTTAACAACTTATTTATTAAGTTTATAACTGTCCAAAAAGTTAGTCAACATTCCAAATTATACGAAGAACACTATTTTTGTGGAAACGTTTCTACAAACTAAAGGTATTGAAATATAGGCCTACTATTTCAATACGAAACCCGGTTTAATTAATCGAATATTTAAAGAAAAAACCAAAATTCTTTTAATCGTGAAAAATATCGAATAATGGCCAGTTTCATACGTTTAAATGTACTATAGTCGAAACAGTCGAATAACCGTCAAATTCTCGATTATTCCTGAACTCATTTGACTCAACGAGTGACAACTAGTGTCCTAACTACAATTATTTCTCGTTTGACCCAATTACTTAAATCTAATTGCAATAAGTATGAAAAATACTTTATGTTGAGGGATCGTTTTAAATAATCCGCCATGATTTTGTACACTGACGCGAGGCTCTCCATCTCCCACGTTTCCTGACGAGAAATATTGAAGTTTATTTGCCATCAAGAAAAAGAATTTCATCCTAAACTGGTGAGTGAATGTTTATGAACTAACCTCCAGTGTTGTCACGTTTACGGAAGTCTGTTGGGCGTACCTATCAAAACAAATTATTTTTCAAATCGACGATTACGTTTCAGATTTCAAAATAAAAATTCTACCTGTATTTGAAATATCGATCATTTCCCATAAATTCAAATTGATTCATCGCCATTTTGAAGTCCAATTAATTCCTAGCAAGTGTAATCCAAAACCCTCAAGGCTGTAGACTGTTGTTGATAAATTTTTGATTGTTCCCAAATAACAGAGACAGCGGAAAAACTTAAGTGACTTTCTAACAAGCGTATAAAAACTCAAACATCAACACAAATAAAAGTCCTGTTTTTTTGTTTGGCTCATAACTTATGAGCCAAACATAAAAAACATGAAAAACAAGATTTTACGGTACTAAAAATAACAGTTTTAAAAATTGGTCTTGAAAATAAAACTTTGCGGATGACAGTTTTAAGCTAGTATGATACTTGCTAAAGTTGAGCGCTATCAACGCTCTTGATTTGGTAGTTGCCGATTAATTGCAGGTGAATATAGGCAGAAGAGCTCAACTGTGCTCGTCTTTGGAGGGTTGGAATCAGGTCAAGTCAAGTAGGGGTCCGCTGCGATTAGAGATTTCCCCCCAGAAATAATCGGAATGTACCCATCAAGCTTCATATAATCCATTCGAGAACCGAAGAGTTTCTCCTTATCCAGCGCATCTAGCCATTCTTTAACAACATTATCCTGGGTTGCCTATAGATACGCGGCAATGACATCGATAGAATGAAAGACTAAACACAACAACACCTATTTACCAAATATTTTAGACAGCCGAGAGTTCCGGTAGCTTCGAGCATTGTAGGTGCAATTCCCGATTTGACCAAGTCCGAGAGTGAGTCGATGCAATTGTAGCTTTCCGTCGTGAACTCTGTGCGCAAGAAGCAACCCAAGAAAAACAGAATGAATGTCACTCCGATTAGCCACGATGAAACCAGCAGACGACAAGTAATGTGGGGCAAAACGGAGGGAATCGCTACGGCAAAAAATCAGGCTTCACTAAAGCGTCAGCCATCTGTCGTTATAGGAAAACAATCTCTGCAAATAATAGCTTACGTTCGGCGCACAAGAGTGACGCGTTCTCCCAGACATTTTGCAGGGTTTCTTCGGCAAGCTGCTTGACAACTTTCTTGATGGGCAACGATTTGTATTTCTTTGTAACGGTGGAGTGAATGACGAGCACAAGTGACAGAATAACCAAGGTTGACACCATTAAAATCATCACCTAATTGAACCAAGAATGTAATTAAATGAATTTGACATTGAGGGAATTGTAAATGAAAAAAGTTTACTTTAGCGTCCATATTTAAGAAAGATAAGGAGGTTGATGTGACTTTCTTCGGGGCCGCGGACACGATAAGCGCCTTGGCCGTGAGGAAAACCGGAGACGAACTGAAATATTCCTGTCGGCCATCGAAAAATGAGCGTTGCATGGCTATCATGATAACATTTCCATTCTTAGGAAAGAACAAGAGCTATTAATATTTTTTTCAACTGTAGACTTAAATTTTGTCCAATTTCTTTTTCACTTACGTTGAAAAATTCTGGCGCAGTGGATACTTTAGAAAGGTTAAAATAGGTCACTTTATGTCCTTCGTAAACTGTCCTAAAACCAAAGATCATCTTAAATTACAATATGTTATTTAACAACTTATTTATTAAGTTTATAACTGTCCAAAAAGTTAGTCAACATTCCAAATTATACGAACTCTGTGCGCAAGAAGCAACCCAAGAAAAACAGAATGAATGTCACTCCGATTAGCCACGATGAAACCAGCAGACGACAAGTAATGTGGGGCAAAACGGAGGGAATCGCTACGGCAAAAAATCAGGCTTCACTAAAGCGTCAGCCATCTGTCGTTATAGGAAAACAATCTCTGCAAATAATAGCTTACGTTCGGCGCACAAGAGTGACGCGTTCTCCCAGACATTTTGCAGGGTTTCTTCGGCAAGCTGCTTGACAACTTTCTTGATGGGCAACGATTTGTATTTCTTTGTAACGGTGGAGTGAATGACGAGCACAAGTGACAGAATAACCAAGGCTGACACCATTAAAATCATCACCTAATTGAACCAAGAATGTAATTAAATGAATTTGACATTGAGGGAATTGTAAATGAAAAAAGTTTACTTTAGCGTCCATATTTAAGAAAGATAAGGAGGTTGATGTGACTTTCTTCGGGGCCGCGGACACGATAAGCGCCTTGGCCGTGAGGAAAACCGGAGACGAACTGAAATATTCCTGTCGGCCATCGAAAAATGAGCGTTGCATGGCTATCATGATAACATTTCCATTCTTAGGAAAGAACAAGAGCTATTAATATTTTTTTCAACTGTAGACTTAAATTTTGTCCAATTTATTTTTCACTTACGTTGAAAAATTCTGGCGCAGTGGATACTTTAGAAAGGTTAAAATAGGTCACTTTATGTCCTTCGTAAACTGTCCTAAAACCAAAGATCATCTTAAATTACAATATGTTATTTAACAACTTATTTATTAAGTTTATAACTGTCCAAAAAGTTAGTCAACATTCCAAATTATACGAAGAACACTATTTTTGTGGAAACGTTTCTACAAACTAAAGGTATTGAAATATAGGCCTACTATTTCAATACGAAACCCGGTTTAATTAATCGAATATTTAAAGAAAAAACCAAAATTCTTTTAATCGTGAAAAATATCGAATAATGGCCAGTTTCATACGTTTAAATGTACTATAGTCGAAACAGTCGAATAACCGTCAAATTCTCGATTATTCCTGAACTCATTTGACTCAACGAGTGACAACTAGTGTCCTAACTACAATTATTTCTCGTTTGACCCAATTACTTAAATCTAATTGCAATAAGTATGAAAAATACTTTATGTTGAGGGATCGTTTTAAATAATCCGCCATGATTTTGTACACTGACGCGAGGCTCTCCATCTCCCACGTTTCCTGACGAGAAATATTGAAGTTTATTTGCCATCAAGAAAAAGAATTTCATCCTAAACTGGTGAGTGAATGTTTATGAACTAACCTCCAGTGTTGTCACGTTTACGGAAGTCTGTTGGGCGTACCTATCAAAACAAATTATTTTTCAAATCGACGATTACGTTTCAGATTTCAAAATAAAAATTCTACCTGTATTTGAAATATCGATCATTTCCCATAAATTCAAATTGATTCATCGCCATTTTGAAGTCCAATTAATTCCTAGCAAGTGTAATCCAAAACCCTCAAGGCTGTAGACTGTTGTTGATAAATTTTTGATTGTTCCCAAATAACAGAGACAGCGGAAAAACTTAAGTGACTTTCTAACAAGCGTATAAAAACTCAAACATCAACACAAATAAAAGTCCTGTTTTTTTGTTTGGCTCATAACTTATGAGCCAAACATAAAAAACATGAAAAACAAGATTTTACGGTACTAAAAATAACAGTTTTAAAAATTGGTCTTGAAAATAAAACTTTGCGGATGACAGTTTTAAGCTAGTATGATACTTGCTAAAGTTGAGCGCTATCAACGCTCTTGATTTGGTAGTTGCCGATTAATTGCAGGTGAATATAGGCAGAAGAGCTCAACTGTGCTCGTCTTTGGAGGGTTGGAATCAGGTCGAGTTTTGGGAATTGAGTTATTAACACCGTGTTAATTGCGCTGACTGTTAAGCGCACTCTCACGAACAATGCGTCTGGAATATAAAATAAAATGGCGAAATATTATGGAAATCTTGAAGCTTGACTCGATATAGAAGCAGATGTTAATGACTTCTTATCCTGGGAAGTATTGGACACTAAGGCATTATATAGTATCCATCACTGCAAGTCAAAATAGCCTATGGCATTCGTAAAAGAGGGTCAAAAGTTTCCTCCCCACTAGGAAAACGATCTAGTCTACTGAAAAAAATCCCACGCCGCGAGGCTGTGGCTCTCAAACTTTGGGGCGTGTTCAAAACTTCTTCAGCGCCAATCGTTGAAAAGCCGTCTGTCTAGAACTCTCTGAAAATCCATTACAATCCGTGCGCCTAGGACCCTACACTAGTTTGAACGGAATTTCTAGCAGACTATTAAAACCGCTGTTCTTGTCACCGTTTCTGATTCGTTACCTCAAACCACAGGTCACACCTTAAAGTTTCGTTACTTTCCCGCTGCTGGCGGGCAAATCAGCCTGCCAGCACAAAATGAGAGAAGCGCCGTAGGTGGCGCGGTGATCGGGCCTAATAAGAAGTTGGCTAGCAGAGATGGTTCCAGATATGGTTAGAGTCCAATACTTCCCAGGATGAGAAGTCATAAACTTCTGATAGAAGTGAATGCGTGTCAAGAAATTACTTTACGCCTAAAACCCGTACAGTCTGATCACTCTAGTGTTCTGGATAATAACTGTAATCAATCGCGCCTTTACAAGGGGTAGGGTTTAACAACAGGCTTGCTATTTATTCCTTCCAGTTGGGAAATAACCTAACGATTGGCCACTTTTCCGCAATTATGATTGTTCGAGGTAGAATACGTGAGAATTTCTGACACATGTGGCAGTAACGCGTAACTACTTCTAGGCGCTATATTGATTTGGCAAAAATAATGTTGGCTGGTTTTATCATAAATAACATAATAAATAATTATTTCAGAACTTATATTTTCGGAATGACATTAAGTTCAGCAACCACAGTTTTCTATATAGTGTTGCAATTCTTTCATATATAACCGTGGCTAATCATATAGCTGTTAATTTACTAGTTTCAAGAGAGAAATGGTGTAGCGCTGCAATCTATTGTAGTTATCAATCGCGACAACTTTGGGAAAGGATATGTAGGCTCAAGACTTACATTTCCTTCGCGTTTTTACTATTTTCAACGATTTCCGAAGAAAGTTCTGTAGCTATAAAGCTCTGTTTCACCTCAATATTCCAAGAACATCTTCATATATTAACATTTCAAATTTGGTGTTTACTTTTTAATTCAGCTTTACTACATTTATATATAGTGTAAATGCAACTTTTAATTTCACTACGCATTATTGATTTCAATACTTCGTCTCTCTGTAAGTGTTGAAGATACCCTAGGTTTAAACTAGAATTGACCTTGTTTCGTGTCCTCTTACAAGAGGTGTTAACGGTTCAGAGTGAGCCGAAAGTTAAATACACACTTAAGTGATAGATATTAGGTCCTCATTAGACTTATGAGAATACACAGGGAAATGTTAAACGATTAAACCTTTACAAATGGCCTTCGCGATATCCCGCCAATTTGAGCTACGTATTTCCGGTTGTCTCATTGGCTGGTGGACCCGTGGACGAAGTAATACTGAAGAACCAATGGCAGCCCATTACTGCCCCCATTATTAAGCGACGAAACAACCAATGTAAAGCTTACAGCTCCAAAATGGAGGGGGTTATGAAAATGCGGAGTCAAATCCCGGAAAACGCTAGCGCCATCTAGACGTTAGCTGCTTTTCTCGTTAGCACGTTGATTCCCCCACTATCCGGTTGCTACTATCTGCCGCTAGAAGGCGAATGAACATGTATTTTTCAACTTTCTCTATCTGCCATCCGTCCTTCAGTATTAGTTCGTCCATGGTGGACCTGTGTTTGGAAAGTAAATTCGTCTCGACTCGGAGAGGTTTATTTTGGTTTCCCAACTTGTTTTTTATCTTTTCAACTGCATGAAATATATGTTACAAACAAGTTGGAAAAACCAAAATATTACCTCTCCGAGTCAAAAGGAGCACAACTTTTACAAACTTATTAACCTAGATATAGAATTATTTCTCTTTTTTGAAGTAAACATTTACGAATTATTAAAGCAGTATTCCAAGAATAGCGAATATTCAGTAAAGCAGACGACATTTACATCCAATAAAGATATGTCTTGGACACATGGAAATCAGTAAATGGGAAAGAGCGGGAAAAGAAGTGTATAAATTTTGGAGAGATATAACCTTTAAGTGTTTGAAAAGACCCAATTGTCTACGTTTCAACTGTTAACCCTATATTCTCATAGCTACATTCCCAACTGGTTTTCAGTATAAAGACTACTGTCTCGTTTCACCTCAACGATATTCTTAGTTTGCCAACATGAGTGTTAACGTTAAATATATCAAAAATGACTTGTGGTTAGACGCACCAAAGAGGGTAGAAAGAGACGGAGTTGAAGCTAGCGGCTTTGGCAAAACATTTTGGGTGTTCTCGCTTTTCTTCTTTATTTATTTGTTATATTTCCCTCGTAATATCTGGTTCACTGTACTTCAACCAATAAGAGGGCAGAGAAAGGTGCGCGCGCACACCGTAAGCTCAGATGTAAACTTCCGAAGCGAGAACACTCCAGCCAAGCCTTCTACTCCCCCTCTTTCGACGCACTGAAAGTCAATGCACCATAACAAGAATGAAAACTTCAAAGCTATAACCCGATAACGATTAGCCCTTTCACTGATCTATTTGCTACCATGATGCTTTCTTCTATTTTAAAATCTAACTCTGATTAATTAAACGTGTATTTAACTTTCGGCTCACTCTGAACCGTTAATGTCCCTTCATTACAGACATGTTAATCAAAACCCAAAGTTTACTCCACCTCAGGTCTCACTTATTTACTCTTTGGTTCACTAAGCCTATTGCAGATCAAACTTGATTTACCCGACAGAATCCAGGCCTTAGCTTTCTTCATGAAATAACTAAACCAAGGATTATTCTATAAACAGATGTAGTATAGCTTAAGTAATATATAAACAGCCATTTCAAATAATAATATTAAAATAAATCTTTGGAATATCAAAATGAAACAGAGCTTTAAAACTACAAAAGTACTAAATGCATAGTAATTACGAAAAAGATTTCCACATATTCACTTTATATTATGGTTCTGTAGGATTTCTTAACACATCAAACCAAAGCGAACTGCTAACGCCTCGCACTAGTGTGACAACGGACAGACACACAAAGACAAAAAATAGACTGCTTTTTAATTCTTTCCGTATTAATTTAGAATTGAAAAACAAGATTATCTTAAATATTAAAATAAATATAATTATAGTCTGTCAAACGAAAGAAGAGCCCTGAGAAATTTGTCCAAATTGGTGTCGACACCATCGACCCCATAGTACTTTATCAACTTGTTTTGTTTTGTCAATAGTCGTCTGTAATATAGTCTGCTATAAACAGATAGGCTTAATCGCAATAGAACCAAAAAATTTGCTATATATATTTCATATGTTTATGTTTCATGATTTTTTACGATCATCGAGTATTAAAGAATAAAAAACAAAACTAACGACAAGACACCAGTTTTATCTTTGTTGAACTAGCATTGCAACATATTTTAATGACATAAGTTAAAATACCTGTCCATAAGTAGTTCAGCATCAAAGCGTCTTCAGTCCACGTTTTCATCAGAGTCTTCGCTGTCTTCTTGCATATTAATTTTAAGAGGTTCAATTGTGGTTTCGATGATGGGATCTTTTCCCAATACTCATGCATTATATTCTCGACGTGAACTTTATGAAATAATAGAGCGTCACAAGTACAGAACCCTGAAGTACGAAATTGACCAGGTTGCTAAAAGTAGAGGTCACACGGTAGTGAGGATTCCACCGTACCATTGCCAGTTTAACCCGATTGAACTAATACGGGCACAAGTGAAGAACGACGTTGCGAAGCAGAATTCTGGTTTCAAACTCTCGACGGTCAAAGATGCAAGAGGACCATTGAACGTGTGACACCAGAGAATTGGCGTAAGGCAATAGAGCACGTCGAGAATATAATGCATGAGTATTGGGAAAAAGATCCCATCATCCCCACAATTGAACCTCTTAAAATTAATATGCAAGAAGACAGCGAAGACTGTGATGAAAACGTGGACTGAAGACGCTTTGATGCTGAACTACTTTCGGACAAGTACTTTAACTTATGGCATTAAAATATATTGGAATGCTAGTTCAACAAAGATAAAACTGGTGTCTTGTCGTTAATTTTGTTTTTTATTCTTTAATACTCGATGATCGTAAAAAATCATGAAACATAAACATATTAAATATATATAGCAAAATTTATTGGTTCTATTGCGATTAAGCCTATCTGTTTATAGCAGACTATATTACAGACGACTATTGACAAAACAAAACAAGTTGATAAAGTACTATGGGGTCGATGGTGGCGACACCAATTTGGACAAATTTCTCAGGGCTCTTCTTTCGTTTGACAGACTATAATATTTAATATTTTCTTCGTTAGTTGTTCGCCTTATTGAGCGTTACATCGTTTTAAGAAAGAATAATTAAACAACCTTGAGAGACTTGACTATTATTGACGTTTGAAATGAAACATCCTCCTGTTGCTTCGCCTTACTCAAATAGGTAGTATATAAAGGATTCGAATCGCAGCTGTAGATGAGAACATCGCAATTGCGTAAACCTTGGAGGAAGACCCTCCATTGGAAGGCTAGACGTTTCTCGTAACCCTAGCCGTTCGCCGCGTATGTCTTAACCTTAAGGATGATGATGGAGTAGAAGCCAGGTGTGCAGACTGGTGTCCATATGGGATGGACAAAAACAAAGACCAGAAGATGGTGGTGTTAGAAGCCAGGTGTACAGACTGGTGTCCATGTGGAATGGACAAAGAATAGAAGATGGTGGTGTTTAGAAGCCAGTATGTACAGACTGGTGTCCATGTGGGGTGGACAAATGAGCAGAGTTGTTAGACAGGCCATCGAGTAATAGCCTGTAAGTGGAATACAATTTCCGGGAACTGCAAATGCGGTCCGGAAATTGAAAATACGTTTGCTCCGATTTGCAAACTGCGAACGCGGTCACGTGGGTGTAACAACAAACAGACAGACAGACACACAGATGCGTCGAAATTAGTACCTCTCCGTGACATACGCCACTCGGAGAGGTAAAAATTTAAGAAAGCGCGCAAAATCCAAACTTAGGGAGCTAGAAAGACAATAATCGAACAACAGGGAATTAAATTCGTTTCAGTTTGTACTTTGGGAACAAACTTTTCATCGTCTTGAATGACTTCCACTCGATTCATGAAGTTTTGAACAAGGAGAATTTCGCCGGAAGACCTCCAAATTTGACACTTCTTCTCGATTATCCCAGTAAATATACACTACTTTACATAAATTTCTTAGTTGAATGGTGCACTAGGAAGATCGGTCCTATTCGAATTTGTGACACAATTTTCTGTATCACAATGTATCGTTGTCAGAAAATGAACTACTCTAGAATGTATTTCAAAATCCTTTTGCCTTAGCCATGAGTGAGATGAGCGGCGCAGAATGGAAAGAACAGCGACAATCGCTCTTGCGCTCACTGGGTGAGCTGGGTATGGGCAAGACGGACGGTGAAGCCATCTCGGCCAAGAACATATCAGAGTTCGTGATAAGCTTTGTCGACAAACTGAGGAGGTCAGATAGTCAACCAGTCAGAGTGCGTGATGCCCTCATGTACGAAACCAACAACTTCATCTTCAAGATGATCACAGGCAGCACTTTTAGAGAGGAGAGCCAAGTGGCGAGGGCCATCAAGAGGTATCAGTTGGAAATTTTGAGTTACGTTGTTGTCAATTTTCTCAGGAATCTTCTACCCTTCTCTACGATCTTCGCACCCTTATTCAATATGAAAGCCAAAACTGGATTGCAAAGCATACACGAACTAGTGAAAATCTTAGAGTTAGTATATGCCATTCTTTATTTACCATTCAAATTATAAATAATGACTATAATAACCTAAACCATAATTATCGCAGTCAAGAGGTTTCAAGGCACGAGAACAAACCGGAATTGTGTATCAAAAAAGATTACATCAACAGCTACTTCCAACAAATGAAGGATAAGCCTATGCAGTCACACTCAAGTACTCAGCCTCTCATAATTCTCAAACCGAAAGAATAGACGCCCTTATCTTAAAGAGTCCCTTCGGTGGCTTGCAAGGGAGAGAGTTGTTGGTCTGCAGGCCTCCCAAGGACCCTTTTTAGCTTAGGGTAACGCTTCGTCCTCATTCACAGGAGGGAATCTATTGAGTAACTCATTGGTTTTTATTATGGCGGGCACCGATACGACCCGAATATCTTTGGAATGGATGTTCATGATGATGGTTCAGTACCCGGATGTCCAGAACAAGGTCCTTGAAGAGATTTCGAACACTGTCTTCAAAGAGAGGTTGCCCGAGTGGAGTGACTTTCCCCTGATGCCCTACACGCAAGCTGTCTTTTGGGAGACCATGCGATTTGTCTGTTCCTTTCCGGTCAACGAAGGACGCTGGTAACTACTCTTTTCGGTTTTAAATACTGTAGTTTAACAATTGATTGATTTTTCAAGAATATTGAAGGATTTAGTAACCATGGTAGGAGTTATATTTTCATTTATTGTAAGAAATAAGATACAGATAGTGTGTCCTTATTAATGAAGTCGCAAATTTGCTATTCGGCGGTTTTTTGCCATAACAGTCTTTAAAAATATGTCACTTGAGAAGCGTTGCCTTTTAGAGCCGATTTTGCGAGAGAGAAATGTTGAACGAACCTCTCAATAAACCCACACACTGACCCAACCACTACATCTCTTACGAACCATCTATTTTACAGTGTCGTGGAAGATGATATCCTGGCTGGCTACGACATCCCTAAAGGAACAGGAATCATCATGTCTTTTCATTCGGTGCATATGAATCCTAAGATTTGGGGAGACCCTGAACGATTCCGACCAGATCGTTTTTTGAGCCAAGACGGCAAGTGCCTAAACCACCTCGTAAACAATGTCCTGGTCTTTTCAAAAGGTATGGTGTGCATTTATACGCCAGCATAACCCAAATACGTAAAGCCGATAACACTTCACCTATTTGTCGTTTGCTTATACACTCAAAGTAGTGCGTCATACACTTAAGCAACACTGTAAAAAATAACCGTACTGTCTAGTACCTTTAAAGGTATTTTTCGATGCATCCCCAGACGTACCTATAAAGGTACTACAAAATACCGTTGTGTAAAGGTACTCTGAAATACCTCTTGAAGAAGGTACTTTTGAGGACTACAAGGTATTTTGTGATCCCGTAATGGGTATCATTTAAACATCAACAAAGGTCGGAATAAAACTTTAAAATTGTGAAAGGTACTCCTTAGTACCGAAAGGGGTACCTGTTAACACCCAAAAAGGTTCGAAAATATACTTTTAAAGGTATTTTGTGCTACCGAATTAGGTGTCAAATAAAACCCACAAAAAGGTCTAAATTTTTACTTTCGCGCCGTCTGAAATATTTGCGGCACATTTGAAACTGGTGAACTTTTCCTTAATTACCCCGAGCTTGAATCATTTTTCAGACAAGGTAAGCAATACACCACTTCGAAGTATAAGAGACGGAAAGACACGAGAGTAAAATTTTCCTTCCATCTCAACTTTTAGTGTCTGTGTTGTGGGCTTACGGGATGAGGGTACCAGTTTGCATTCCATCTCGCCTTTAAGTGTCTGCGCCGTAGGCTTGCGGGATCGTGAGAGTTCGCATAGTAAGCAAGGGATCAACCAATCTAGATTTCACGATACTAAACTTTGCTTCCCTTGTTAAGGAAGGTGTGATACTGTTATAGTGTAAAGGAAATTCAGGGTCACATATACGTGGATATTTTCTGAATGGCGACTGAAGGCGTAAGCTCGGATTCAAACCTTTATATTAATTATGTATGCCTTATATCATAATTGTATTGCCTTTAAATGATGTAACGTATGCAAGTGTACATAGCCGTCAAAGAAAATACTTAATATTAATTATATGTAATTAAGTATTTAAGAAAAACCACTAGCTAGGAAACTTGAGATTGAAATTGCAATCTCGGGTAGAAAACCACTACCCTATTGAACCCTACCGAACCTATTCTTTATCTTTATTAATAATACTCCAATAGAAATTTCTTCTACGCTGCCATTACTAGTGCTACTGGCGAAGTAAACAGTTAGTGTTAGAGAATTTGGGCTAAAAGTATTATATCATGTATTTTACTTTAGTCGTGTTAGTTATAATCAGCACGCCGGAGCTAAAAAATCCCTCTAAAGGAGAATGTTAAGTCCTTTTCTACTTCCAGGGTACCCTCTAACGGACAATATTAAGTCCTTTTCTACTTCCAGGGTACGATAACATACCACCAGAAGCGCTGAAACTCTTAAAGGTTTCATTATATACCTTATATTTCCAAAGTACCTCTTTCGGAATCATTTAATACCCGCACTGTGGGACAACTAATAGAATACGTTCATGGGTACTAAAAAGGTCGCGGAGGTGTTTTATAGTACCTTCAAAATACCTTTATTTTTAACAGTGAATCTCAAAATTATAATGTGGTAGAATTATCCACGTCGTGTTGCTCTCGGAGAATATTATTTTTCATATTTATCTTAGTTTAGTAGCGTTGAGTAAATAGCTTATCCCCTTTGATGTTATTGCTAAATAACTAGAATATTTGAAACGAAACACTTCGACTTTAGCGTCTAAGTATTCATCTTCTTGAAATTCATGTAATCATAAATTATGGACTTTGTTAAATTACAGGCAAGCGCAATTGTCCCGGTGAGACTCTGGGTAGGATGAGTGTCTTCTTGTACTTTTCTGCGGTTGTTCAAGCATTTCAAATCCTGCCTCCAGAAGGAGGTATCGATACTAGCATCGACTTTCTCTTGGAAAGGCGACTAGAGAATGCCACGTTCGTCTTCAAATGCAGAAAATAATTATTTGACTTGACCTTCCACTTTTATTTCATGCAACAGCCGGATCCATTTCAATCCAAGCATCTTTATAGTTAATCTCCTACTCACAATTTTACCTTACCAAACCCAGGAACGATGGAGACCTAGTGCGTTAAGGGCGCAGCTAAAAGTAGCCTTATTCTTGCTGAACTAGTGCATTAGGGTGGAGCTAAAAGTAGCCTTTGTAAAGCTTATAGGAAAGCAAAGATTGAAAACGGAGCCGGCTATTGCATTCGTTTCCCTTTACAACACATTATGTGCTTTAATGACATGATTTCTTTAGCGATTTCGAAGAGTTCTTAACGTATGTACTTAATAGCTTCATAACTTAGGATTAAGCTCATATTAAATGGCCAAAGTGAAGCACACATCATAATGGTTGAATACACCACCCATAAAATTTTAATTATTCTTGAGGCATAAATATTGTAGCGAATTCCATTGGACTGCACGGGGCGCTCTCGAAGTGCTCTGGAGTCTGGAAATATTTGGGTTCGCGAGCTTAGTCACTGAAATAGTGCTTTTCTTTTAGGCTTTATTTTCTCCACCAATAGCGTTCCGTTGTATTTTTAAATGAAATAATGCGTCAGAAAATCTCTCGTCTCTATAACCTTGAGCTTATTTTACCGGGCGGGTTTTACTGAATCACTGTATTCCTAAACATGGGATGGAATTTCTAGTCGTTCTCAAGTTTTACGTTGGTTGTAGCAATTTTTGTTAAACATGTATATGCGGAGCCTCCGAGATGATCTATTCCTGTGCGTGTCGATTTTTATGTGGGGAAATATCCGGTTTCATCGCATATAAACGAAACATGGCTTTTTGTAAAATATCTATTACACGTTATATCCTATGAATTTAAGATGGACCAATAAATGAGAAGAGCGACTCATTCACCGCAGAAAAACAAAATGGAACGAATGGAGTTGAGCTATGGCATCGCCGATTAGGGCATATTAATGAACGAACAGAAAGTATTTGTCAACGCGCCAAATATAACGTGGGTTAAAACAACTCCACAGTACACTCAATACACCCTTACAAAAATCTTCTTAAGAATTCTTAAGAAAATTCCTTGGGAAATTTCTTTGGAAATCCTTAAGGCGTTCTTTAGGAAATTGGGGAATATTGGCCTCTTTTTCTTTGGAAATTACTTTGGAAATATCTTTGGAATTTTCTTGGGAAATATTTTTGGAATTTTCTTGGGAAATATCTTTGGAATTTTCTTAGGAAATATCTTTGGAATTTTCTTGGGAAATATCTTTGGAATTTTCTTGGGAAATATCTTTGGAATTTTCTTGGGAAATATCTTTGGAATTTACTTGGGAAATATCTTTGGAATTTACTTGTGAAATTTTGGAGGCTTTAACGGCCAAGCAGTAGATACAGACGTTGTTGTTAAATTTAATAATGTATATTCACTGAGAGTTTTTCGAGTATCAGAAACGCGTTTAACCTAATTTTCTCTACAATGTTTTTAAAAAAATATTTATTTTGGACTCTTATTACGCTCGCAATAAAGATAAAACACGCCATAAGAGAATTGACCAAAAATTCCGACTGACAGCTTAGATTCCCTGTAAATCTAAACATTACGATTTAAATTACTCTTATTTTACTTTTAATCTATTTTATCCTTTACATAAACACCTCACGGATTATTAAAAGCAAAAAAAAAAATAAAAATAAAAAAAAAAATAGGTAAATATAACATTCCATTTCAGCGCTTGCTGAGCCTTAATTTTTTTAACCATCAAGTTAATGTCTATCAAGGAAAACTTTAGCTAAACAATTTGGGTAAAATATTTTGAGATAATTATATGTAAAGCATAATTGCAATATATCTGGCTATTTGAAATTCATCTCTAAAATTCTTAACTAATTTAGTTGGAAAATAAACCTTCTTTGGAAATTTATCTCTTGAATTCCAAACGAATTTCGTTGGAAAATAAACCCTAGATCTTCTTTGGCAATTTATCTCGATAGAATTCGTATCGAATTTCTTTGGAAAATAAACCCTAGAGCTCCATTGGACATTTATCTCAATAATTCCTACGAATTTCTTTGGGAAATAAACCCTAGACTTTCTTTGGAAATTTATCTCAAGTATTCCTAAAGAATTTCGTTGGAAAATATTCCCTAGACGTTCTTTGGAAATTTATCTCAAGAATTTCTTTGGAAAACAACCCCTTGACCTACTTTGGAAATTTATCTCTAGAATTCCTAAATAATTTCTTTAGAAAATAATCCCAAGACATTCTTTGGAAATTTATGTCTAGAATTCCTAAAGAATTTCTTTAGAAAATAATCCCAAGACGTTCTTTGGAAATTTATCTCTAGAATTCCTAAAGAATTTCTTTAGAAAATAATCCCTAGACATTCTTAGGAAATGTTTCTCTAGAATTCCTAAAGAATTTCTTTAGAAAATAATCCCAAGACATTCTTTGGAAATTTATCTCAAGAATTCTTTAGGAAATTCCAAAGAAGTCTTTGGAAATAGTTTCTTTAGAAAATGATCCCAAGGGCTCCGTAGGGTTCCAAAGAAATTCCTTTTGAACTCTTAAGAAGATTTTTGTAAGGGCATGTACATGATTCAGACTGGTCAATATAGCATCGGGAATATTTAAAGTCAAAGACCATTGGAACCTGTGCACTCGCCAATTACATCCCCAGCGGGGGTTGATATATTATGTCATCTTTATCGATGATTATATGGAGCTACGAAATACACCGTATTGTCATGTTTCAAGACGTATAACCTACGTTGAAAGGTAATTGGGCAGAAAAAATAAATACCTTCGTCCAGACGATTTATGGCGGCGAGTATAGTTCAAAGGAGTTCCAAGAATATTATGGAATTCAACATCAATACACTAACGCATATTCACCTCCGATGAATGATTTGGCGGAACGTTTGAAAAGAACACCCATGGTGATGCTACTCTCACAATATTAGAAGAGTGAAAACTGCCGCGATTCTGGGCAAGTATGTAGTTCATACCGCTACTGATCTCAAGAACAGGAAAAAACATTCGACTCTCGATGAATAGGAACCGTTTGAACTATGAAGTAAACTATGGGTGTTGATTTTCGTGTCTGCATTGAAGAGACATTAACGGTTCAGAATGAGCCGAAAGTTAAATACACGTTTGAATAATAAGGTTTCGATTTTATAATAGAAAAATCACCAATTAGATGAATGAAAGGGCTAATCACAATTTGGTTGTAGCTTCGTGGTTTTCATTCTTGTAATGGTGTGCATTGACTTTCATTGCATCTAACCACAAGTCAGCTTTGGTGATATATAACAGTAAAACTTATGTTGGCAAACTAAGAATATCGTTGAGGTGAAACGAGACAATAGTGTTTATACTGGAAACCAGTTGTGAATGTCCTCTTGACTAGGAGAGGTAAATTTCGGTTTTTACAACTTGTTGTCTAATAATCTAAGCTAAAGCAAACTAACTCGTTTATTTATTACTACATATTACAACATTATCTATATGATAGAACCAAGAGTCTGAAGTGATTCAGTCTTCAATATAAGTTGAGATACGTAAGATAGTGGTTGTACATTTAACTTAATATTAATCTTTTTGCCTAATAATCTAAGCTAAAGCAAAGTAATCCGTTTATTTATTACCACATATTACAACATAATCCTCTATTGTATATCCTGACCGCAATTAGATCGCTGCGGTTATAGGTCTGATCGGGCAAGCTTCAATTTTTGTTGCAAGTCCTTTTTTGAGCGGCTAATATCTTAAGTATGAAGAAAAGTTAACAATACTGCTGGATAATTAAGAATATTGATGAGGTTTAATGAGAGGGTATAGTGTATACAGGCCAATCGAGTTGTCAATGGAACTCTAAATAACGCGTGAGTAGTTCATTATTTAAATTTTTAACGCTTGTAGTTGCTTATCATTAAATAGTGATTGTTGCATATCCAGAATATTAAGTGGGTAGGTAGCCCTCGTCTCGATTCGGAGAGGTTCATTTTTGTTTCCCAACTTGTTTATATAATCACAATCGAAGTTAAAACAACGTACTGCAATATCGCTTGCTACTGTGTTATTTGAAGCACAAATTGTAAACTTGAACTGTGTATTCAATGATGAAAACTATAATTGCGATGATATTTCCCTTGGCGTAGAGGAGAAATACGCTTTTGGCTCCTTCGAAAGTCAGCTCTGTGCTCTCTGAAACCGGTTCAGTCCATTTCAAGAATCCCATTGTGAAATACACGGGCATGGCTATCTTGTCTCCGTAACGTTGTTCAAAAGCATTCCTCATCCTGAACAATAATCATAAAACAATATGCTTATTTATTTTATTTATTTCGGTAGAGTATATGCGTTATATTATGGGAACATTACTGGATACTGTCATTGGCTACCTCAAAGATAAGCATTAAACTAGGGTTTTCTCAACTTTCAACAAGAGCACTTTTCGCGGCATCTACTTTCCAGAGAAGCCGAAACAAATTATACCATACTTTAAAGTTAATTTTTTTAAGTTTTGAAACCATTTGGGTAATATTTTAACAATAATGTTAGATTTAGGTACTCCGTGGTCATTCCATTTTTGGGATTAAATAGGGACTAAAGGGAGTAGAGATCTGTCAACTTCATTATTGCAGCTTTCAAAGGGTTCAGATAGTGCTCTAAAAACGCCACCATTCTTTCAATAGACCATTCCGTTATTTCCTGCTGATAATCACTTAAAGCACCGCTAGAGGCAGCAGGAGTTGGCTATAGACTCTAGCTCGGCATTTTCTATCCCTTATCAACAAATTGGTGTATAACCGATTATTTCTAAACAAAGTTGTGGGTATAATACAATTTAACCTTGGAGGAGAAAACGGTTATAATGTTCCCTCTTCCAAGATTTAACATGCAAGTTTTTGTGGATAATTCGAGTATGGAAAAAGATAAAATGATGTGCATAGTTGATAGATAATGCCGAGCTCAAGGCTAGCCTCCAACGTGTAGTGAACTCGGGCTCCGTCTGATATTGCCTCTTGGTGTAATAAGTGAAATGACTAAAAATCCCATAAGACGTTGGACTCCACCTGTGTGTTTGTTTCTCTGTTTGTAACTAAATATGTTGGACTCCACCTGTGTGTTTGTTTCTCTGTTTGTAACTAATGGAGTGTTCATTATCTTGAAAAAAACTAGGTGACCTTGCTCACCAGGTGACTCCAAACTAAAGCGTTATAGGTGGTGTGTCGTTTCAAAATCGAAAAACTCCTTGGAAATACTCACATTTTATTGAATATTTTAGCCTGGGGTGTTAATGCAAAGCGTTTCGAGTAGAGCATAACCGCGTAGCTGTTTTCGATGGGAGGTGATGTAAAGTAGCTCTCTTTCCAATCGTAGAGGTTCTCTGTGTTGTAAAATCGGTGAGTCATTAGGCTCAAGACGGCGATAGAGCCGGAGATTAAGACCAGTTTCCTTTCTCGAATATCGTCGAAAACGTTCCCCAAGGCAAGTTCCTCAACTGACACTAAACGACCACAATTTTCGTCCTGCAGAATCTCGTCCAACTTTGCAAAAGTTGAATCCGTTAAACTCTGGAAGTACAGCAAATTGGCTTTGGAAATATTCCACATTGCCTCTCTCGCTGCCTATAGGCAGAAATTAGTTGTATTTAATAATTCTTATACCGTTAGAATTAAATAATGAACCTTTAAAAACCTCAACGAACCACAGCAAATTCCTTTTTATTAATGACCATTAATAGAAGGATAGTTAAGCGCGCCAACACGCGACAAAATATATATATCGATGATAAGGTAAAACCACCACCTTCACCCAAGTTTGAACTGACCTTAATTAATTTTGCGTAGGTTACGCTAACAAAGATGCTTTTGAATATACTTCCCTGGCTAGAAGTCATTAACTTTTGATACTAGGTAATGTAGTTCAGGGGTACAGTACCTTTTCTTGTATGAATCTCTGTTCAAAGCCTCCTTGCATAACTCCTATCTTGAATTTCCCACGTTTTTCGATCAGATCTTGCACAGTTTCGATTTTGTCGTAGTTTATCTCCGTGAATTCGGACTTGAGATAACTCGAGATTTCGATGTTGACAAACATGACGCAGAAAAGCCAACACGCGCAAACTACCTTCCACTTGCCAATCAACGGAATACGAGAGTAAGCTGCAACATAAATAAGTTGATAACATGATTCTCCATGATCTTAGTTTGCAATGAAGCTATTTGTTTAGTGGCGATACATACGCTCGAAGAAGAATAGAAATATATTATTCCATATGTGATGTTCAACGTGTCTGAAAAATGTTCTTCTTAAACGAGTCCATAGTTGTTTCTTTCTCTTTGCGATTTCAACGGTGGTGAGCCAAGACATGAACAGAGAGACTAAAACTAAGCACAAGACCAAACATTCGCAAACCTGACCAAAAACACTTCATCAATAAAGATCTTCAACATTTTTTTTTCACTTATTACCAAGAAAATTGAAGAAGTAAAAGCATGGAAGAACTACGCGAGATGGAACAGCGACGAAGATAGCGGAGCCTCTACAAGAAATGAAGCGAATGACGTAGGAGAGCTCTCCGAGATAGTGGGAACACAAAATTCGGTCTGCGCAATATTCGCGCGCCTCTGATTTGCTATTGGTTACAGCTGTTAACGTTAAGGTTTAAAGCCAAGGTAGCGCTGAACCGTCCATCTCTCGAAACTTGGCGAGAGTAGCGTAAGCCTTGTTCACTAAAATTTGAAATTGAACTTGTAATAATATCTGCCTTTTGTAATAACTGTACTGAACTGAACTGAATAGAACTGTCTCTTATTACGCAGAGACAGCGTAGAGAAAGAATGTAGACGCAGTAGGCAGTAGCACGCTTAGTTAAAAGTATTAAAGTATTAAAGTTTAGTTAAATATAAGCTGTCCTTTATTTACATACAGTAATTTAAAGTGTTAGTGACATAATTTTCGTCACCCACAAACTTAAAATGCTAAAAAAATCCTTGAAAAATCTAGTTTATTATGATATGTTTACTTTTGTATTTGGTTTCGTAGAAATTTATAAAATTGCAATCAAAGTTTAGTGTTTGGAAAAGGCCTAGTTAAAATTTTGTTTCGCTTGATGACGTAGTAAGGAGAAATTTTCACTCTAGATGTCGCTCACGTGACGCCTGTTAGTGTCGCCGCGTTAAGCCTATTTTATTCAGATTCGGGCGGCATTAATAGACTCGGGAGTCTCGGGCGCACGCGTTTGGCTTTTCCGCGAGATGCCATGAGTGACGTAACAAAGAGAAAACCCGCCAAAAATCTCCTCCGCAAATTAGCTTTTGCCCCCCAAATTTCAAGTTTTCAAAGTGTTTTTTCCCGTGTTTTCCCTCATATTTAAATATTATTCAAGCATATTTTTGGAATCAGAAGAGTTTAAACTCTCAAAAAAGTAAGGTTTTCTTTAGATTTGAGATCATTTTTAAATCACGTCGCTATTCCTTTAAGTGTAGAAGGACGATAGCAAAACATGGTGTCAGAACACGGATTCGTAACTATGCTAGTTTAAGCCCGCCGTTTTCCCTTTCTCGTGTTTTTTTTTTGCTTGTTCCTGCTAAGCCTTGCCCGCCCAAACGCTCTCGCCGTTCGTTTTGCCTGCCTTTCTCTGTTATGGCTTCGCATTCCGCCGCCGACCCCGGTCACGCTCTCTGATGGTCAAACGGTCGCTCGCTGGAAGTTTTTTCGTGCTCAATGGGCTAATTATGAGATTGCCACTGGTCTTGCAACAAAGGATGAAGCTATCCGTATCGCCTCTGTACTCTCGCTCATGGGTGATGAATGTTTCAAGATTTATCAAAATCTCCCGCTCACGAAAGCTCAACAAGGGAACCTTACGGATATATTGGATGCACTCGATGTCTACTTTGAACCCTTATCTAATGTCATTTATGATAGAATGATCTTCAATTCAACTACCCAGGAACAACATGAAACTATTGACCAATTTGTAAACAGACTACGACATCTTTCTCAGTCCTGCAACTATCAAACTCTCGAGGATGAACTTATCCGCGATAGAATTGTCGTCGGAAACAAGGACCCGCGCACTAGAACTCAACTGAGCAAAGATCCTAAACTTACTCTCGCTACAGCTATCGATATTAGCCGCACTAACGAATTAGCGGAGAAACAGTTTCACGTTGGAGAAGCGGCCTCAGCACAAGTTCACCGTCTCGAACAAAGGAATTGGAAACCTTCCTCGACTAAGAAGGTACCTACCAATACCAAACAACAGCCAATGTTGTCTCGCCCTTGCGATTATTGCGCTACGATTCACGCTCGTGATAGGAATCAATGCCCTGCCAACGGAAAAACTTGCAACAACTGTGATGGCGTAAATCACTTTTCGACGGTCTGTCGTCAGACTTCTAAGGGTACTGTTCGAAAAAAACCTATCAAGACTAAACGTACTAGGAAACAGCACACTCCGCAGATTAATCATACTAGTTACCCTGCCGATGATCATGCTACTGACTCTGACGCCCTGGATGAAGTTTACGCTTTAGAGCATACCCAGAGTATTCCAGCTATTTCCTGTCGTGGACAACAATGGTTTGTCACTTTGAAGGTTGCTGGTCATGCTAAAGTCACTGATTTGATCTGCCAGTTGGACAATGGATCCACATGTAACTGCTTACGGGAAGCTGATTTTCATTTGTTACCTGATGACATGAAAACATATAGAGAAGTTCCCACTTCACTTCGCTGTTATGATGGCTCACTGATAAAGTCTCCAGGAATAGCCACAATACGATGCCACTATGCAGATAAACCTTATGACGTTGAGTTTCCAGTAGTTTACGGAAAACAACCTTCTTTATTATCAGGTTCTACCTGTGTCCAACTTGGTTTATTAACTATGAATGTCCCAGCTGCTGATGTACATACTCTTCACAGTACTTCACACTCGGTCCATAGTACACTAACGATTGAGAAACTGTTGACCGATTATGCTGACACTTTTGAAGGTTTAGGTTGCCTTCCAGGGGAATGCCATCTCACTTTTAAAACAGATATTCCGCCTGTCCAGCATCGGCCCCGAAATGTACCAATCGCCCTACAAGAACCTTTAAAGCTAAAACTACTCGAACTTGAACAGCGTGAAGTAATAAGGAAAGTTACGGAACCTACTGAATGGATTTCTAGTATGGTACTAGTCAAGAAACCTACACGACAAGTGGATCCTGGTAAACCAGTCAGCGCACAACCGCAACCAATAAAGCCCAACGATCTACGAGTTTGTTTAGGTCCCAAAGATTTAAATAAGGCACTAGAAATACCGAAATACCCCCTTCCAACAATCGAAGATATTCTACCAAAACTTAACAAGGCGAAAGTCTTCACTATTTTGGATGCGAAGGAGGGTTTTTGGCAAGTAAAGTTGGATCATGACAGCAGCATGTTGACAACTTTATGGACACCTTTTGGTCGTTACCGCTGGCTGCGAATGCCCTTTGGTATCGCTACTCACACACCAATAGTCAACACACATGACATCATAGTTCCTAATGATCGGACCAGATCCAACCCACCGTCCACTCAAATGAGTACTCCTAAACACTCACGTTCTGGCCGTGTCCTCAAAACACCTACGTACCTGAAGGACTATACTACGACTTAATTAATGTTACTACATTGTTTTTTCTTTTGTGTTTCAATGTTAAAGAAAATCTCTCATAAGTAATGTTAATGATCACATTTTGAATTTTTTGAATTTTTATGATTTAATTATGTTGTTCTTCTTAAAACAAACGGGATGTAATAATATCTGCCTTTTGTAATAACTGTACTGAACTGAACTGAATAGAACTGTCTCTTATTACGCAGAGACAGTGTAGAGAAAGAATGTAGACGCAGTAGGCAGTAGCCCGCTTAGTTAAAAGTATTAAAGTATTAAAGTTTAGTTACATATAAGCTGTCCTTTATTTACATACAGTAATTTAAGTGTAGAAGGACGATAGCAAAACAGAACTGGTGCGCGCCAACCGACGCGCGAAGCCTTTCCACATACCCACCTTTAGGAAGGGAGGAGGAATCTAAGGGGGGTATTCAAGTTTTTGGACGACAGGTTTTTCAACACTAGGGGGCTGTTCCATCTCGCCTAGTTCTTCCATGGTAAAAGCGTCTATTGGTAATATGGTAATATCGACTCATTATACCTTGCACTCGTACTTCTTCACAAACTTGTTATGACTACTCTTTTATTTAATGCCTTAAAATTCGTTCTCAGGGCAATGGAGAGGCTGCACGTCAAAGATTTATGTTTTTCGAACATTTTATAATTATGTACGTAGCCAGTAGAGGGAGCCACTAAATTTGCTAAAAATGGGTTCATCCCTCATAGTATGATAGGCTCTTACGGGATACTGAAAATACTTTGTTCTTAATATGAGTAAATCAACAACAGACCATATCTACTGGAATAATTTTCTCCTTTTTTCGCGCTTTTGAATGCAAATATTTGAGTATTGCAATTGTTCGTTCTGCGTTCCTTTTTTGAGTTTTATAAGCTCACGTTTTTTTGGATGTTCAAGAAATTTGAACTTGATTTGGTGATGGCAAGAGGAGCGGGTGACATGATGAAAGTCCAAGTGTTTCGAACAACGGTACTCAGACGAGAGATATTGAAATTCTTGGATTTACACAAGAGGGTGTAATCGAGCGGCATGAAAAAGATGTCCATTACCTACGCGCATTTAAAATAGTTTCATGGTAAAAATCGAAACGGAAAAGTTGCGTCTGACAGAAATAGCTCGGATAAAGCCCTTACAAAAATCTTCTTAAGAGTTCTAAAGGAATTTCTTTGGAACCCTACGGAGCCCTTGGGATCATTTTCTAAAGAAACTATTTCCAAAGACTTCCATGGAATTTCCTAAAGAATTCTTGAGATAAATTTCCAAAGAATCTCTTGGGATTATATTCTAAAGAAATTCTTTTGGAATTCTAGAGATAAATTTCCAAAGAATGTCTTGGGATTATTTTCTGAAGACGTTCTTTAGGAATTCTAGAGATAAATTTCCAAAGAATGTCTTGGGATTATTTTCTAAAGAAATTCTTTAGGTATTCTAGAGATAAATTTCCAAAGAATGGCTTGGGACCAGGTATTCTAGAGATAAATTTCCAAAGAATGGCTTGGGACCATTTTCTAAAGAAATTCTTTAGGAATTCTAAAGATGAATTTCCTAAGAAGGTCTAGGGACTATTTTCTAAAGAAATTCTTTTGGAATTCTAGAGATAAATTTCCATAGAATGTCTTGGGATTAATTTCTAAAGAAATTCTTTAGGAATTCTAGAGATAAATTTCCTAAGAGGTCTTGGGATTTTTTTCGAAAGAAATTCTTTAGGAATTCTAGAGATAAATTTCCAAAGAATGTCTTGGGATTACTTTCTAAGGAAATTCTTTAGGAATTCTAGAGATAAATTTCCAAAGAATTTCTTGGTATTATTTTCTGAAGAAATTCTTTAGGAATTCTAGGGATAAATTTCCAAAGTAGGTCTAGGGTTGTTTTCCAAAGAAGTTCTTTAGAAATTCTTGAGATAAATTTCCAAAGAATGTCTAGGGAATATTTTCCAACGAAATTCTTTAGAATTCTTGAGATCAATTTCCAAAGAAGGTCCATGGTTTATTTCCAAAAGAAATTCGTTAGGAATTATTGAGATAAATGTCCAATGAAGCTCTAGGGTTGGTTTTCCAGAGAAGATCTAGGGTTTATCTTCCAACGAAATTCGTTTGGAATTCAAGAGATTAATTTCCAAAGAAGGTTTATTTTCCAACGAAATTCGTTTGGAATTCAAGAGATTAATTTCCAAAGAAGGT
This sequence comes from Phalangium opilio, assembly GCA_019434445.1. Lineage (NCBI taxonomy): Eukaryota > Metazoa > Arthropoda > Arachnida > Opiliones > Phalangiidae > Phalangium > Phalangium opilio. Next base: position 86,994 of record JAEQBA010003113.1, on the reverse strand, counting down.
TTATTTTCCAACGAAATTCGTTTGGAATTCAAGAGATTAATTTCCAAAGAAGGTTTATTTTCCAACGAAATTAGTTAAGTATTTTAGAGATGAATTTCAAAGGGCCAGATATATTGCAATTATGCTTTACATATAATTATCTCAAAATATTTTTACCCAAATTGTTTAGCTAAAGTTTTCCTCGATAGACATTAACTTGATGGTTAAAAAAAATTAAAAACGTTTCACGAAGGCTTGTCCCGTAGCTAAGGCTAGGCAAGCGCTGAAATGGAATGTTATATTTACCTATTTTTTTATTATATTTTTTTTTGCCTTCAATAATCCTTGAGGTGTTTATGTAAAGGATAAAATAGATTAAAAGTAAAGTAAGAGTAATTAAAATCGTTATGTTTAGATTTACAGGGAATCTAAGCTGTCAGTCGGAATTTTTGCTTAATTCTCTTATGGCATGTTTTATCTTTATTTCGAGCGTAATTAGAGTCCAAAATAAATTTTTTTTAAAAAACATTGTAGAGGAAATTAGGTTAAACGCGTTTCTGATACTCGAAAAACTCTCAGTGAATATACATTATTAAATTTAACAACGACGTCTGTATCTACTGCTTGGCCGTTAAAGCCTCCAAAACCCACTTAGTACCCCATACAATTGCACAAGGTTTAAAACTTTCTGCCGTTTACGGATGTTTTTAAGTCGATTAAATGTCTGACTTTTAAAGCAACTTCACTCTGCATGCGAGAACTTCCCTCTCTATAAGGGGTGTAATTCAGCATATAAGAACTACACTTCCTGTATTGGGATATGGTTCTGCATGTAAGAACTATCCTCGTTTCAAGTGGCTAAATTAGTTTACCCACTTCTCTATATATTTCCCAATAAAATTCCAAAGATATTTCCCATGAAAATTCCAAAGATATTTCCCAAGAAAATTCCAAAGATATTTCCCAAGAAAATTCCAAAGATATTTCCCAAGAAAATTCCAAAGATGTTTCCCAAGAAAATTCCAAAGATATTTCCCAAGAACATTCCAAAGATATTTCCCAAGAACATTCCAAAGATATTTCCCAAGAAAATTCCAAAGATATTTCCCAAGAAAGTTCCAAAGATATTTCCCAAGAAAATTCCAAAGATATTTCCCAAGAAAATTCCAAAGATATTTCCAAAGTAATTTCCAAAGAAAAAGAGGCCAATATTCCCCAATTTCCTAAAGAACGCCTTAAGGATTTTCAAAGAAATTTCCCAAGGAATTTTCTTAAGAGTTCTTAAGAAGATTTTTGTAAGGGAGGTAGGCTGAAAGACAGCGCTACCACTGACAAAATTTTACACTCTTAAAAATGTTGGGTTGCTTCTGACCCAAAGTGGGTTATTTTTCAACTCTTTGCTGGGTCAGTATTTAACCGACCCATTTTTTGGGTTGTTGTTCCTTGACCCTAGAATTGGTTGTTTATTTAACACAATGTTGAGTCAACGTAAACGATAACTCAGATTTGGGCTAAACAGTAACCACATTACTGGCTAAATTGTAAAATCATATTTGGGTAAAAAAAAACAACCCTAGCAAGGGTTATTTGTAATCTTGACGCAACTTTGGGATAAAAGGTAGCCACAAATTGGGTTAAATTCTTACATAATTTTTTGTTGAACGAAACCCTAATTTGTGTTGTTTAAAACCTCTCAAAATAGAACCCAAATTGCTGTTTATTACATATCTAAGCGTTTTTTCCCACCTCACGTTCCATATTTCAGCTTTCACCATATTGTAAGATCGCTGATTAGTTTTCCCTGACGTATGTCACGGAGTGGTTCTAATTTCGTCTGTTGTTACACCCCAGGGCACCGCGTTCGTAGTAGGAAAATCGGAGCAAATATGCTCTCAATTTCCGGACCGCATTTACAGGTCCCGGAAATTTGGAAAATTGCATTCAAATGCATTGCATACCAATGGTGGGGCTCCACCCAAGGTACACGCAATTGCGCTGTTCTGATGCATTACTAAGATTCGAAGCCTTATGTATTTGAGTAAGACGAAACAACAGGCGTATACTTCATTTAAAACGTCAATATTAGTCTGTATCTCAATAATGTTCAAAAGTTTTTTTTTAAAACGATGCAACCCGCAATAAAGCAAATAACTATCGAAGAAAATGTGTAATATTAATCGTATTTATTTTAATATTTAAGATAATCATGTTTATCATCTCAAAATTAATAGAGAAAGAGTAACAAAGTCGCCTAAACATCCATCTAGTGTACAATATCGTGTATTTGTATGCTAGGTTTGCCTAAAATTGCAAATGACCCAATTTGGGTTACTGCAATAACCAAATTTTTTGGGTTTGAAACAACCCCATCCCAAACTACCAGGGAATGTTTATTCATCTGCTACTGGGTTATTTTTTAACCAAATTTTAGTTAAAACTCAAATAGCCCAACTCATTCAACCCATGAGTTTTAAGAGTGTACGTACATCAATACTTCGGGAATATCATTAAATAAATCCATGTCTTCAACTTCGTATTTCGATATGAGAATTTCTTCGACACTAAAAATGAAAGGCAAAAATAATATAACATTCGACATCGATAAAATAAACTTGTTATCTTTATACCTAACATTGCCAAAGGATTGAAGAATTTGCTTCACTGTTCGAATGAAATTTCTAGTGATTTCGACAAGTAATGTTTCCTGATAACAATTGAGAAAATTACCTATTAGATTTCCCAATGTCGTCGATTTTTTCATTAAGGTATTCACTATCGTATACTACAAAGGTACAACCCTTCAACTCTCTTCATTCATTTTATGATTTTACATTTCGTTCGTGTCCATTTTATTCCATAATAGTAGGAGAATTAATCCATAATCCAATCGGAACATTTATACTTCGACTTAAAGATTTAAATAGAAAAATCAATAATTCATTCTAATTTTCTCTAGATTACGTGTTAGTCTAGTGGTTATGATCTATGGATAGAGTGATTTTGAATCTAATAATGTGCCTTTAAAGTATTCATTTCATGAAACCAAAACAAAAATGTGTTTTTTGAAAAGTGTTCAAAATTCGAGCTGTTAAAGGAGGAAAGTTTAACTATATATTTTCTTAATTATAATTTATCTAAAACATTTTGACAAAACTCAGTACAAATATTGGGCCACTTTTTCTTAAAAGATCGATGCCCATATATACACATTCACAAAATGGAAGTATTTCTCTTAAAAGCAAATTGAGCTTACTTTTGACCAGCAGAAACTATGCAATATTACAGCGGATAGTTCTTTTACTTCGAATTTTGTTCTTTCTTCAATATTCTTTGAAAACACATATTAGTTATATTTTTCCTTTAGTTCTTGAAATTACCCGCAAGGTAATTCGAGGTTTACTAGTTCGCCGTTGTAGTTATTATGACTCAAGAACATAAGCTAAAGTTGGCTTCAGTCTCATGATCCTAAAGCCTACAGCAAGGCGCCAAAAAGCGAGACGTGTTTTATTGGATTTTTGCCTATACATCATTAAATTAAGTTATAATCAAATTAAACTTCCCAAAAGCAATAACTCGACGGAAGTGTAATTATAAATCGCTTAGAAACTTCTGCTGCACTTCTACGCATTTAAACACAAGGAAATTCAGAAAACCTATTTTACATTCGCGTTTGTTTACGTAGTACCAGGGATAGATGTAATTTTCGAGAGGGGGGGGGTTATGAAAGAAGAGGCTGGTCATAGTGACTGAGGTGAAAAGGAATTACAAATTTTTCGCCGTACCCCCCGATCAATGCCCATATATAAACATTCACAAAATCTCTTAAAAGAAAATTAAGCTTACTTTTGACCAGCAGAAACTATGCAGTATTACAGCGGATAGTTTTTTTACTTTGAATTTTGTTCTTTCGGTATTTCTTCAATATTCTTTGACTAAAGTTCACTTTGAAAACACATATTAGTTATCTTTCCTTTAGTTCTTGAAATTACCCGCACGGTATACAAGCCTCTAGTTTAACCAATTTAACTCAAGGTTTACTTAGCTATTATGACTCAAGAACGTTTAAATGTTCCTCATTCGTTCCGTTCTCACTCGAATAAAATATTAAAAGGCCTAAGATTCCCGTAACACATAAACAAGCTAAAGTTGGCTTCACTCTCATGATCCTAAAACCTACAGCGAGACGTGTTTTATTAGATTTTTCCCAATACACCATTAAATTAAGTTATAAACAAATTAAACTTCCAAAAAGCCATTAACTTCAAATTAACTCCACGGACTTGTAATTATAAATCTCTTAAAGGCTCATTTACATGCACGATTGTAGCTCGTAAAAACAGGATTTTGCTTGAAATATTTTAAATCTTTTCTGCACAAGCTCAAGCTCGGCCATTTACATGGATTCTTGTAGCTTTGCTTGTTCCTTGGTTTGGTTTTTTACAAGCTCAATCCGCAACCAAAACGCATTTGGTTTTTTCTAGCAAGCGCCAAAAGAAGCTACCACCATCAATGAAAATTCAGTTTTTTATCATTTTGACAAAATTTTAACTGGACACTAGTTATACACCTGGCCTCTTTGAAATGGAAAATGTTTCAAATTGACCTTAAGTTTTTTATTGAGCCAAATGGTATGGATGAACCACCTTATTTTGGAATAAGCTATATAATTTTAATTTTAAATCGAAACGTACACCCAAAGCCAGTAAAGGTATTTTTTCTATCAAAAAAGTTGGTCTTTGATATCGTGACAACAATGACTGCAATAAAGGCTTAACACATATTTTAATAATAGGCCAAACAAATATTTATACAAGTTGGGAAAACCAAAATATTACCTCTCCGAGTCAAGAGGTCTACTACTACAAAGTTATTTACCTAGATATGGAATTATTTCTCTTTTTTGAAGTAAAAATTTACGAAATATTGAAGCAGTATTCCAAGCATAGCGAATATTCAGTAAAGCAGACGACATTTTACATCCAATAAGGATAAATCTTGGACACATGGAAATCAGTTAATGGCAAAAAGAACAGGAAATGAAGTCTACGCTTCAGCTGTTTACCCTATAATCTGATAGCTACATTCACAACTGGTTAGCAGTGTAAACACTATCGTCTCGTCTCACCTCAACAATATTCTTAGTTTGCCAACATGAGTGTTAACGTTAAATAATACCAAAGCTAAATTGTAGCTAGACGCAATGATAGTCAATGCGCACCATAAAGAGAATAAAAACTCTGTAGCTTAGCCCTACTAATCTAATTGCCACCATGATCTTTTCTTCTATTATAAAATCTTAACTTGATTATTTAAGAGTGTATTTAACTTTCGGCTCACTCTGAACCGTTGATGTCTCTTCATTTCAGACTCGAAAATCAAAACCCAAAGTTTACTTCACCTCAGGCCTTAATTATTTACTCTATATTTCACTAAGCTTATTGCAAGTAATACTAGATATACCCGCCGGAGTCTAGATCTTAGCTTTCTTCATGAAATTACTAAACCAAGGATTATTCTTTTCTAAGGGAGCGGTAGCTCCCTTAGATAAGGCCTGATGACGGCTCTAATGTATAAGGAAGGTTTTTGGATTGGTTTTAACTTTTTTCGTATTAAGTTTATTGTTTTGAAATTTTTCTACTGAACTAAAATCCGGGCCCTTAATATGTGGTAAAAATTTCAAGATGATCCATCCAATAGTTTATTTTATAAAGCATAAAGTTGCTAAGGGTGGTTTTCATTTCCATAAAATTAATCACAGATTTTGGCGAAAAACTAGAGAATCTCCATAGAAATAACATGGGAAATTTTCCAAACTTACCAATTTTGTAACTACCCTTACAAAAATAACTATACGTTTGATAGATTTGAAACCGGTCTTAAATGAAAGCCCCATTTTTAAAGTGGGCGCCAATTTTTGTTTCATTAAGAAAAACAAAGTTTAAGTATTGTTTTTAATAGTTTTAAGTACCTGCTCCGAATTACGTGGTTTACCTTTTAACTGTGGAACTTAAGACTTTTTTGCTTGGTTAAGTAATAAAGAAAGTCATTCTAGGACTTACGTCGTTTTACTGCGGATTATCAAATTGGTAGGGCAATTAGCTAGCTTAATTGTCATTGTAACTTTTGCGCGTCCAACTAATTTAGTTGCGAAGTACAGATTAAACTTAATTAAACAAAATAAGCAATTAAAGATAATTATCAATTATAGGTAATTAAATTTTTACACGAGTCTAAACTATAACATCTGTTTGTGTACAAGTCTATATTAATAACAGTAACGTATGTGATAATTATAAAATAAAATAAACAACTCAACGATATAAAATGAAATTTATGATCAAATTCAAACTAATTTCAATTAACAACAATCGAAATCAACGTGCTCATCTCTTAATCCACCGAAATATGAAATTTCTACATTAAAGCGCTATTTACCTAACAATTTTTAGAAATGTAATTTAATTCAATGAATCGTGCTCATTTAAAGTTAAATAATTATAAATAGCTAGTATGATTATTATATTTAAAATAATTACACTATTTAAGTTATAAATTTAATGATAATGTTGATTAGCTCCAATAGAGGGCACGAAGTGTGCAAACTACGTCTAGATAAGGTATTCATAGTTTACAGGCATGGAGGATTCTAATTATATATTGATATTGTACTTATTATTAAAGTAATTTTATTTAATTGAAATAGTAAATTTAATTATGATAATTAAGGGTTCCACGAGAGGGCAGAATTTTTTAAAACATTTACTAATAATTTTACCAGTGATAAAGGATGTACGTGAGGATATTTGTTTTCACGCTTAGAGGATAGGCAACTCCCTACCTCCGACGGCAGCTTCTTCGTTACATAATCTGTTAAGTTAAATAATTATAAATAGCTAGTATGATTATTATATTTAAAATAATTACACTATTTAAGTAATAAATTTAACGATAGTGTTGATTACCTCCAATAGAGGGCATGAAGTGTGCACACTACGTCTGGATAAGGTATTCATAGTTTACAGGCATGGATGATTCTAATTATATATTGATATTGTATTTATTATTTAAGTAATTTTATTTAATTAAATAGAAAATTTAATTTTGGTAATAAAGGGTTCCGCGAGAGGGCAGAATTTTTTAAAACATTTTTTAATGTTTTTACCAAGGATGATAGGGGGTGGATACGAATTCTGAGAGAAATACGCGCGATTGGGTCTGGTGGGACGCTAAAAGTGGGGGAGGAATACTCGGGACGAAAGGTAGGTGGGCTACCTCATAACTAGACCCTATTTAGCGCCATCGTGTAGGCCTAATTTCGCATACATATGCCAAAGTTATTTTAAACTTTTTCCTCATAAATAAAATTTGCAATTGATACACTAAATTTTATATAGACTTAACATTTAATAATTATTGCATCGAAATTGTTCCAAAAATAATAGTGTACGTAGATGACGCTGCAATAGGGAAACGCCGGTAGGGATTTATTTGAACGCGCTGGGCGTCACCTAGAGTTGTTACTTCCTATTTCAAGGACGATTGAAAAGATTAGTCATTTGATGAAAAAAATGGAATTTAACTTCTAACGCATAGTGATGAAACCAAACATCATTTTACTATGTTTGAAAAAACTTACATTGATTATTAAACCTTTTCTTCTTTCGAGCATAAAAATGATCATTTTACACCATAGTTAGAAGTTAAAAACATTATTTAATGAAATATTTGATCTTATAATCCTTTCAATCCCCCTTGAAAGCGGAACAAAGAACTCTATCAGACGCGTTTAGCGCCGTCAAAAAATTCCTACCGGCGTTTCCCTATTGCAGCGTCATCTATGTACACTATTATTTTAGCAACAATTTCGAAACAATAATTATTAAATATTAACTCTATATAAAATTTAATGTTTCAATCGCAAATTTTATTTATGAGAAAAAGGTTTAAAATAACTTTTGCTATATGCATGCAAAATTAGGCCAACACGATGGCGCTAAATAGGGTCTAGTTCTGAGGTAGCCCACCTGCCTTTCATCCCGAGTATTCCTTCCCCATTTTTAGCGTCCCACCAGACCCAATCGCGTCCGAAGTTACGGCGCGTATTTCTCTCAGAATTCGTATCCACCCCCTATCATAATTGTTTTTACCAGGGATAAAGGATGCACGTGAGGATATGTTTTCACGCTTAAAGAATAGGCAACTCCCTACCTCCGACGGCAGCTTCTTCGATACATAATCTGTTCCAGCTTTGGTTGTCAGCACACTCAAACCCAGATTTCTATGTTGGAGCTGCTAAATTGTGATTATTAACGTAGCTTTGTGCGTGCAGACAACAGAAAATGGAATTACCGATTTACAGGATTTAAAACGTCAAGATTTTAAATTCTAAATATCAGAACTTTTTTCGTCTTTTGTCTCGAAATCAGAGAAGTTTGTTTACATTATTACGGCCGAGGCTTAAGTTTTACGGAGATACTCCGATACTCATGCGGCCTCGTGAATCGTGCGTTCAACATTTCTTATAGGAAACCTATTAGGCCTATAAACTGTTAAAAATTGTAAATTAACAGTAGACAAAGCTACAGCATGGCTACATGAACCATGCTGAATGCTGATCTCTAGTCTAGTGTGTAGTGTGAGTCTCTCTCTAACCATATTTTCGGGTTTACCCTTTTTGAATTTCCCTCTCAAAGGATCACGTGACGTCTTACTCCTCGGTTGTGCACCGAGGTAGGTGCGCGTGAGAGCCATGGTGCCCGGCCGTTATAGTTTGCCTTCCCCCTTCTATCTTTTAGCGTTTTCCTTTGTGTCCTCGCGGAGCGCTCCCAAGGAGCAATAAAAATGGTAGTAGTAGTTTCCAGCTTCGTTAAAGACTGTTTTTGAAGAATAGGATCTCCTAGTTTTATTCCTCCATGGGAGCGCTCCGCGAGGACACAAAGGAAAACGCTATTTGACTCTCCTTTTCTCTGCTGTAAGCATGAAGAAAATTCCTAAGTTTTTACTTTCGCGCGATTTAGAGGTCCGGAAAAGTATTGGTCCGACCCTAGCTGGCAGGCTGAGCGTCCCTACAACCCCATTTTTAATTCTAAAATTGTTTTATACCAAAATAGATAAATGCTTTTATGCATATAAAATTGTTTTTAAATTAACTTTTTGGCACAAATATGAGATTTTTGTAAGATTTTTCGGTTCTGGCTTCTCTGATTAATTGGTACTTAGTACGTCATAAACAAAAAGGAATGAGGCTGCTTTTGGTGGTAATATCTATCGGGCCTGTCTTCTATTCCAGTACGATTTTCTCTGTTCTTTATCTTTACCATCCATTTCCGTGTCACGTCTAGCGTTGTTCGGTAGGGCTTATGCAAATTATTCCATTTCTTTTGTGTCAAGTTTCAAGATAACATCACTCGGGGCTAATTCTAAGCGCTTGTTGCATATTGGTATAAGCGCGCAATCAATGAATTATTTTAGTACCGAAACGCATCTTTTATCCCACAAATATTAGGTTTGCAACAAAATTGTTCCATTTCATAGGACAGAAGTTGGTTAATTACTTGTTTCAATAATCTATAACCCAAAATCAAGCCAGATTATTTTTATTCATAATTGGAATGATATTTGATATTTAAAATAAAAAAATAACCGTCCGTAGTATTTTTAAAATAACGCGCATGTTCCTTTTTAAAATAATTTACCAAAGTAATTTTGGTTAAAAATAATAAGATAAGAATTTTTAAAATAATTTATGTCTACAATGACAGTTTTTAATAATTTATGGTATGACTTCATTGTATATGTTCCTCGGTTGTGAACGGCTTAAATAGCTACCCTTCGAAGTCTGATATCTTTCTGTTATAGTAACGCTGTCAGTTATTTTTACATTGCAAAACATACTTGAAGTATGTAGAAAGAAGAGGAAAAGGCAAGCCGGTTTATTGAAGGCTGAGGTGGGATGACATTATATGAAAGTTTCCTAAATAAGTTCCATCTTTCTATAATTTTACTAAGTGTTTATTGTGACAAATTTTCAAAATATATATTTTAGCCCACCGAATTATGCAGGTTTTTAGACAATATGGAGATCTCATTTCTCAATAAAACGTTTTATAAGAATCCAACAGATTTTCGAAAATTCGCTGAAAAAAGTGTTTAATGAGCAACTGCCAATAGTGGGACAAACCAGCAATTCCATTTTATTACTAAGTGAGATAAAAGAAATGATTCATGAAAAACGAAATCAATATTACTTTCGTCTTGGACAACCTTCAAGAGCCCTGCCTCTTGGAATAATGTTAAGGAGAATAAGAACCTTTACTTGGAAGGATAATTTCAACGTACAGTATGTATATAGTTTGGTACCTTTCAAGTTACTTATAACATGATCGTTTAATCCATATGGTCATAAACCTCGTCTATATCTCTTCCATTCCAACGTTAGTAATGTGGCAGTATCCCCCTAATTTACACTGGCCTGTGTGAAGAAAACACCTGAAAAACCAAATTTCCTCCAGTCTTGAGTTTGGTGACTCTGGTCACCTCTTGTAGTGCAGGAAATTTGAGTGAATAGCTAAAATGATTACCCGTAATACTAACTTCAATATATTTGCTTCTGTTATAATTGTTATAGTGCGACAAAATCATAAAACGTGAGTAAGAAGCCCCTTGATGCGAAGCCTTTAACAGCGGTAAATTGATTACCCGTAACTTATACCTAACCTTTAAGAGAAGTACAGGAAATTTGAGTGAATAGCCCCTCGTTGTTCTACCTTTAACAGCGCTAAAAAGATTACCTGACTCTTAATAGATGTTCCACTTTTAACAGTGCTAAATTTTTTACCCGTAACGCACACGTAACCCTTTATAGACTACCCGACGTACCTAAGAACTGGTTCTCTCTGTCTTGATACCATATACAGAATTCCTTTTCGTTCCATCTCGATACTTTCTTTTTTTAAAGCGATAGACTGGGCTATAGTTTTTTAAATCAAAAGTGGCTATAAACAAGATGGTCTAACCCATAATTAAGCCACATGGTTTACGTACTCTCGCTATCACATAGCCCACTCGATCACGCGCGTCACGACGCAAGCTGCTCGCGCTATAGAAGCCCCTTCAAAAGGCCAAAAAGTGCAACTTTAGGATTCTTGGCTGGAAATTCGAAGTCAGCGAAAATTAACATGAAGTTCTATGGGAGGAGGCCGGTTTTTTGGCCAGATTCTCTGTCCTATTGATCGAAATGACCTGAAATTTTAATGAGACGTGTGTTTTGAAGTGGTTTATTATTCTAAAAAAGATTCAAGCTTCTAGAGTGGATAGTGTTTTCAAAAAAAATTATTTTAAAAGTCAAAATGATGGGTTCAGTGCTAAGGCTGAACATATCTTCATATCTTCTGATTTACTTGTCCAAACGTCCTGAAATTTTAATGAAAGGTGTGTTACAATCTATTCTATTCTATTAAAAAGGATTCAAGCTTCTATGTTTGTTAATTATTTTAATAAAACTTAATTTCCAATGTCATAATTGAATTAAGTACTTAATTCACACTATGGTTGTATCTAATGGCCCAATTATCCAGAAACTTTAATAAAAGGTGTGTTACAATCAATTATATCTAAAACTGGTTAAAAAAATTCATAACTAATTAGCTTTATAAAAAAATAGTACTTTCACTCCCTTTCCTAGATTAAACGTGTTGCTTAACATTACGCTAAAAATCTTATAATTAAACAAAATTATTGGCCCTAAAGCCTAAAGCACACTTATTTTGGGAAAGTTCAGAAGACCCCTTGTGTTTCTACCAAAAGAACTTTATTATGTAAACGCAATTTTAGTTCAAATGTATTGAAAATATCACACATTTTACAAAAACAAAGCATGAAACAGAAAAATCATGATTAAGAAACTAACTGAAAAAGGTCGGGGAAAAGTATCATAATACCAGTTGCAGTTGGTAAAAAACAAAGATTTAGTGGAGAGATAGTTGTAAATTATAATTGTCAAGGAGGCCCAATAAGCAAAAAGCTTCCTCACAGCGATCCTCCGCTTGTTAAATGACATTCTGAAGCTTCTTGCGTGGTGCTTTATCTTAGTTTTGAAGCTTTGTTTTAGGATTTGTCAACTTTTCTTGAAGATCCTATCATTTCTTATTTTGACGATAGACTTTATATTTTAATTGATTGATTTTTAAAATACCTCGCCCAACAAGTAAGGATAACTTTTAAAAATGGCCCGTGGCTTGTGAAAATGATATTGTCAGCTGGACATCACCACAAGCTTTTTCGTGACATCTGCCCCTCTGCACGTTTACAAATCTCAGGAAATTGGTGCAAGAGGTCTAGGTTTTATAATCTATTACTGCCTAAAAGGCAAGTTTTGGACAAATATAATGGGGTTCATTTTTTATTGTGGAAAACAATTGGAAGTAACAGAACCGAGTGATTATATACTTTTGAAAGTACTGAATTTACAATTGTGACATAGAAAAATTAATTTTAATTAAAAAATCTATCGACTTTAAAAGCTTGAATCCTTTTTAATATAATATAATCGATTGTAACACACCTCTAATTAAAGTTTTTGGACATTTGGGCCATTAGAAACAAAGATATTGTGCATTAAGCACTTAATTTACAATTATGACATTGGAAATTAAGTTTTATTAAAATAATTATCCACTCTAGAAGCTTGAATCCTTTTTATTATAATAGAATAGATTATAACACATCTCTTATTAAAATTTCAGGACATTCGGACTAGTAGATCCGAAGTCTTAGCACTGAACCCATAATTTTGATTTTGAAAATAATTTTTATAAAAAAAACTATCCACTCTAGAAGCTTGAATTCTTTTTAGAATGATAATACACGTCAAACCTCACGTTTTCAGGTCATTTGGATCAATAGGACAGAGATCTAGCCAAACCCAAAGTCGCGCTTATACATGTAAACTAAATTCTTTGATATGGCTTCTATAGCGCAAGCAGCGCAGCGTCCGGGAGCGCGGATCGAGTGGGCTATGTCTATTTCTACTACAATAAATATACTTCTAGTAAACTATCCCCTAACATATCGGTGAGGGGGAATATTTTTTCATTGGCTACGAGGCAACGCCCTACTTCCTCGTTTCCGTTATTTATTTATTCACCACTACTGCTCGGATAAATCTATTAGTCTCATCGATGCGTTGTACCAAAAACAAACAGATCTCCAGGAGATCTGTTTGTTTTATATATTGAATTAAGAAAAGGTCGAAGAAGTGCGATGCTAATGTTTTGACGTTGAAAATATATAAACTAATAGCGGATAACTTTTCCCAAGTTTTATTAAAAATTTTAACATTATTTTAACAGCTCAAAAATTTATATAAAAAAAGTTTGATGAAGTCATTACATTATCTCTACCGCGTTTGCTTCGCTCCCATCAGAGCCGCTCTTTTTGCAAAAGGTGTAGATTTAGCCACATCGTATGATGGACATCTACGATGTGGGTATTGTCCTCCCCTGTTGTCGTTGTAGGCGTTAGCGTGCCAGAGCACCGCCTTTGACAGTATAAAATGTTTCGCTCGGCATTGAAGGGAGAGTGAATGTGAACGGATTATGGTGAGGTGATTTTTTTCGTTAGTGTATTTTAAAAGGATGGCATTATAATAGTAAGTTTAAGCATATCATTGTTAGATTAAGCTTTGTGAATTGTGTTTTACATTTGCTGAAAATATTTAAAGTGAGAGATGATTATGGTATCGCCTTAATTAAATGGGAGGTTTCCTATTCACTTTAAAATTTCTGTCACCCGTGGACAATAAGGATTTCACGCTTTCAACCCCGCTCCCCTATAGAGTAGTATCAGCCCAATTTTGTCGTCTGCTTATAGATAGATCCATAAACGATATGCCTATACTTCGGGACTAGCACACATGAAAATCTGTGGTCTTTGTAATTTTTTAGTGATTGGAAAAAGGTGCCGCCATTTTAATCGCAAGTTTCTATGCCTTGTACAGTAAACCATGGGCTTTTAGATTGATTATTGACTCCTTAGCCATCAACATGGAAAAGTCGGATTATTTTAATAGTTTAGAGGCACATGTTCAAAACAGATACAGGGTAAAAATTGCGTACATTAATGATGTAGACCCATATTTGTTGTAGAACCAAGATTGTAAAGTAGTGAAGCCTGATCAACATGAAACTTTCCAATACCTGCCACCCGTTTCCTTTTCTGATATTTACTGCTATTTAATCGAAGGAATATCGCCCTATAGCAAGGAGCAATTGAAAAACTATAAAAGTTTAACGGGTTATAATCAGTTTGTCAGTGGGTTTGTACGAGAGGTACTGGTGAAAACGTTTGATAGTCACATTCTAGTCAAAGGCACTGTAAGTATTTAGAAAGCTTTTTGGTTTTAAAGAGAACTGTTGTTCATTATATACCTATATATTCTAGGTTATGCACTCCCAAAGATTAAACGAGCCACCACTTAAACCCTGGGTGATTGTGAATGCCAATAACTCATCTATAACCTGCGGCCATTGCAATTGCATGGCTGGGTTAGATGAATCTTGCTCCCACGTTGCAGCCTTACTTTTTTACGTGGATTATGCAGTCAGATTTCGGGAAAAAACAACCGTAACTGGAGTTAAAGCATATTGGTCAGTCCCCATCGTGAAGAATGTTTTATATGTGCCAGTTGCCGAAATGAATGTTAGTTCTGCCACAGCAAGGAGGAAACATTTGGACTCACTCGTAGCCCCCATAGAAACTGTGGAAAATTCATCTGTCATAGAAGATCCGGACAATTCTTTAACTGGTCACTCATCCAAAAAAGTATCTTGTGTATTGGTTCAAAACCATGTACCAATGGCCACTGACGCTGATCATAAAAGGCTTGCCGACAAGTTATTTAGTCATGGTGAGAAGGCGGCGTATTTCAGCACGAATCGAAATTACCAGGCCGAATATATTCCAAAATGTATTAACGAGGCTTTCCCTATTCTGTTAACGGAGCTCTTTGATGAGAAAACCAAGGGACTATCTTTCGATGATCTTTTAAAACATTGTGAAAGTATCAAGATCGATTTTACCGCGGAACAAGCCAAGAAGGTTGAGGAAAAAATCAAACTGCAAAGCAAAAGCAAAATGTGGAATCATTTTCGAGCAGGTAGAATTACCGCCTCAAATTTCCATAGAGCCTGCCATAGCAACCCTGAAAACCCATCGGCTTCCTTAATCTCAGTAATTTGCTATCCAAATTCGCACAAGTTCGAAACTAATGCTACAAAGTGGGGCATTACAAATGAGGAAGTCATGAGAAAGGAATATGTAAAGGAAATGGAACAAAAGCACAATAATTTTTAAAGGGAAATTGCAGGCCTTTGCCTTAATCCAAAATACCCTTTTCTCGGGGCGTCTCCCGACGGTTTCGTTTGTTGCGACTGTTGCGGCAAGGGAATATTGGAAGTGAAAAGCCCCTACTCTTTAAAGGATCAATCGTACAAGGAAGGACTTCTTCAGCCAAAATTCTGCCTAACTGAAATCTCAAAAATTAACAGAAATCACGAATACTACTCTCAAGTACAGGCCCAGTTGTTTGTCACGGAAAGACTCTACGTCGATTTTTGCGTATGGACAAATGTAGATTTCTGTATTGACAGAGTATTCCCGGATGAGGATTTCTGGAAATCTGAATGCCCAAAGGCAGAAAAGTTTTTTAAAAAAGCTATCTTACCCCAATTAGTCGGAAAACATTTCACTGATGATCCTTCTCTTAAAGAAAACCAGCCAAAAAGGAAGAGAGGGAAAAAGAACGTAGGAACCGAAAATAGTCAAAACCAACCTTTAGCCCCTTCAGGCCCTAAAACTTTCACCACTTTCAAATCTGTCAACCCTAATATTCTATCTCCAAGCAAACGATTTCCGCAAAATTTGTCTCTCACTATTTTGGATAAAAATGTAGTTGGAAAGACATCTACTCAGGAAAATAACCGAAATAAGAATGGAAACCAAAATAAAGTGGATAGTCAACAAAATATAGTTGAAGCCCAAAACAAAGTGGATAGTCAAGAAAACAAGGGTGAAAAAGAAAATATATCTGTAAGTCAAGGTGAAGTTGAGAGTCAAGGGAAGATGGGTGGGAAACAAAAGATATTTGACAGTCAAGAAAATAAGGATGAAAAACCAGATGGTGTTCAAAGTCAGAAAAAGGGACAACCACTTGGAAGTCAGGAAAATGAGGGTGAAAAGCAAGATGAAGTTGGACGTCGAAGCAAGAGACATAAAGTTGAAAGACAAGGTGTCTTTAAAAATAAAGAAAAGGACGATGACAGTCATGAAGCGATGGATAGTGATGGAAATGAGCCATGGTGTTATTGTAAAGAGCCTGAATCTGGCTCGATGTTTTACTGTGAATCTGAAATCTGTACAATTAAGTGGTTTCATATTCAGTGTTTGAATATAAAGAGAATTCCAAAGGGAAAATGGATTTGTAAAGAATGCTCCAAAGAGCTGAAAAAAAGAGTAACAAAAAAGAGGCAATAAAAAATGTAAAACTTTGTTCCTAATAACTGTAAATATGCGAATAAGAATTGATCTCAGATTTCAATTTGTGATAAAAATTTCATTAACTTGATAGTTGAGATAGAATGTAAACATTTGTTCCTTTAAAACACAAGTAATCGCGTAAGCATTACAGTATTAACCTTTTACTGAAATTAAATTTAAAATTCGTTAACTTTTAAACTTTTGTTGATTATTTCGCAACCACTACGTACAGTCAACGTAAATGAATCCTTTCTCGCGACTGAAAAGTAGTAGCGAGAGAGAAACGCTTCATTTATGCTGACTGTACAAAATATAACAGTTCGAAATGGTCCGACCGTTATTCAATAGAAACAACTGACGGTGCCAAATTAGTTAGTGCACAACAAACTACTGCTATTTTATCTATCGTGGCTACAGATTCACCAGGGGCTCGCTTTAGAAATTCAACCGGCAGTTTAGAATGTAGTATTTTGTATTTTTGACGAAGTAGCCCTATTACTCTCTCAACATGAATTCTTACGTTAGCTAATTTACGAGTAGCTTCTATATCACAAGGATCTAACTGTTTCTTTCCATTTACAAAGGTTGGGTACTTGATACTAGCACAATAAAAGCCAACAGAGTCGTCTATGTCAAATCCTCGATCAGCAAGAATCAAGTCGCCTGGCACTAGTTTTTCTAATAAACCTGAATGCTCAGTTAAATATTTGTCGCTGACACGACCACCCCACCCTTTAGAATTGAAACTGATAGACCCTTGTGGAGTTATTCCAATTAAGAACTTAATAGTATTCTGGTGTTTATAACTGGACCAGGTTTCGGCACGACATTTAACACTAGATGGTTTATCAGTAAATACTTCAAAACAATCAATGATTACAGCGCATTTTTTGCCGAATTTTTCACGGAAGCACATGGGCATTGTTGCCTGTAATTCGTCTCTTTCCGGCCATCTAACGAATTTATATAGGCGATTATGTAGAGCATTTAGGCAATTGTGAAAAATTCGCCCTACTGCGGTTTCAGATATCCAAAATTTATAAGCTAGTTCTTTGTTAGTTGAAGCTAGTCTAAGTTTCATTAATGTTAAAATCAACTGTTGGAATGAACTTAACTTAAAATTTCTAAACATATAAGGTTCAATTTCCTCTAAAATATCTGTGAGATATTCGAAGCATTCTACGCCTGTGTAAAATAAAACTTTATCCTTAGAATCATTAAAGTAAGAGGGATTGAATCTTAACTTTTCTATCTCCACATCTCTCTTGGTTACATCAGATGTTAACTTGGCTATTTCTTCATCACAACGCGTCACAGTTTCATTAACCTCTTTCAATTGGGAAGTTAAAGCATTGATCATTTCCCAACATTCCTTCAACTTAATTTCTAAGGATTCTGCTTCAAATTTAGGGCAAACTCTTAAAATAGTTTGCGAATATGATTCAGCAACGTGTGGTGTAGTTTGCATGCAAGAATCTGTTGATTTAGTTTCAGTTTGACCACTAAAGTCTATTCCATTTGGCTCCGTTTGACCACCAAAGTCGATTCCGTTGGATTCCGTTTGTCCACCAAAGTCAATTCCGTTGAATTCCGTTTGGACTCCAAAGTCTCTTCCGTTGGATTCCGTTTGGACTCCAAAGTCTCTTCTGTTGGATTGCATTTTCCGCCAAACGTCAGTTATACTGGAATTAGATTGGCTCAAAACATCTACCCCACTGGATTCTGTTGGTCCACAAAATAATTAGAACATCTCGGTAGTAGTTTGCTTATTAAAGTATGACATACCAGTTTGAATCATAGAAATATCATTTCTATGTTCATCAAGTGAAAAACTGGCCCCAAATGTACTTGAAAATAGGTTATTATCATTGACTTTGGCAATAGTCGATATGTTATGCTCAAAGCTATCGCAGCGTAATTTCTTCCGAGCTGGTGTTGATGTTGCCGCTGGGAGATTGTTTGATTTAAAATTATCATTTAAAGCTATACTGGAGTATTGAAACCTTGCTCGTCTAATTCTCCTTTTGTAACGCTCTGCTTTGGATGGGTTTTTGTTTTTAGTGTCATCGAAACATGGTAACCAATCAGGATTCGTTCGGTCGTAAAGTTTGGCTGGTTCGCCTAAGAAATGTATTTTAATTATTTACTGCACCTTATTTGGTACGCAAAGGGGCTCTTCTAGACGAACGAAATATTAATTAACAGGTAGTTGAACCACTCACCTGAGTAAAAATGCTTTGAACAGACACTTAACTTGGCCAATGCATCACTTTCGCTAAGCCTTAGGTTTTGTATCCACAGCTTACGTCTACGGGCAGATAGCTCTTCTGTTTTGATTCCCTGGTTTCGTATTATTCCGGGAATGCAAAAAAACCTAATTTCGCGAACCTCAGGCAAATTCTTGTCACGTTTTTCACCGGTACAATCTTTCACACAACACTTCTTATGCTTTCTAGCCATAATTTGCGATTACAATGGCGGCTTACTACTTCCTCCTTGAAATCATTCAAAATACTAGGCTTCGTTATAGTTGGAAACTGAACTGAACTGAATCTTTCCCCAAAATATCATAGATGACGTTTCAGCAGTGGGAATCGATACTACTCTATTTGATGATTCAAAGAAATCGATGGGAATTTTAAAAGCAAAAGCAACTGACATTATTTTTAGAATGGTCTTAAGCCGTTGTTTATTACAATAAAGGAAAATAAGAGTATTTTGCCAGAAATAGAAAAGAATTTTAAATAGAAAAACATCAGCTTGTGGCCCCGGGATATTACAATTATTAAATTGACTGAAATAAATTACTTAATTTATGAAAGTAAAGATTACCGGTAATAATTGTAGCGCTGTTAAGGTTATATATATATACTCCTTGTGTCACACTATTGCGATAATTATTATTGTAGTAAGGATTATGGGTAATGATTTTAGCACTGTTAAAGATAGCATGTCCAGGGTCTACGCAAGCAGGGTCAAGTTTTCTGCTTGCGTCGCACTATTTACAATTGTAAGTAAACGTAGAGCATTTTGACAGAAGTACATTTTTTGAAATAAGAATTTTTCACTAAAACGAAATATTTTTATTTACCGCTTGTTTCATTGCAATAGCATGCCCATAGGTTCAAAAAGATCTGTTTCATAAGTTTGTCACTGGTTACTGAGAGCTTGTCATGAAGTGACGTAGGTGAAACGTCATAGATCCTCATAAAGGAGGCCCGATGAGTTGCTGTCAAAGGTTTAGTACAGACTAAATGGGAAGATGGACTGCAAAACCGAGTGTAGTCAAATTCTTGCGTCGTTCTCTAACTAGCTCTCAGTAAGTCTCTAGCATTACTAACTAGCTCTCAGTAAGTCTCTAGCATTACTAACTAGCTCTCAGTAAGTCTCTAGCATTACTAACTAGCTCTCAGTAAGTCTCTAGCATTACTAACTAGCTCTCAGTAAGTCTCTAGCATTACTAACTAGCTCTCAGTAAGTCTCTAGCATTACTATGTATGGATAGTGTCATACTTATGGAAAATATCTTATTGACTAATTTTATGCCCAATAAGAGCTTGGATAAGGGAACTGTGTGTTTTTAAAATTGGTCTTGACCATCTATTTTAATACACAGTCATAAATCTGAGTGCAAGCTTTTGAAAAGTGATAGGCCTATTTTCCCATTTCTTTAGGTTTATTGTTGTAGTTATGTATAGTTTTAAACAAAAACGGAACGTCGGATCATAGCTTTAGCCTCTAGTACCATTCTCGCACACTTTTTTGAGAAACGTCGTCTGCTTATATTTTGACTCCACCCACAAATTTTGTATAGTGGTCGAAAATGCCATTCTTATCTCTATTTTCGTGGTTAAATAATTTTTTATTTATTTATCTTTCGAAATGGCGCCAGTGGTAAAAAATCAAAGTGGACAAAAATGCGACATAACTCCCGATTTAATGGAATTAAGTTTTAAAGTTATATTTAATTGATGTTTCTTTAAATAGTAGTTTCTTTAAGTATCAGGTTTTTCTTTCTTTGTACTAATTATTATTGTAGTACATTTATGAGTTATTATTAATATTATTAATATTATTATTATATACACAATAAAATTCCATTCATTCATTATTATTATTTACTTGCTTTGGGTAGTATCTACATTTCAAGTCAAAATATATGAGAATAAAGCCGATAGATTGCGATCGCTAGTTTTGAAATTATAAGCCACTCCCATCAAAACTTACAAAGTAGTCGAGGATGGGTAGGAAATTCGCTACGTTCAACGTTCTTCTTGGTTCAACCCAAAGTTGACTTTATTTATTTACATCGCTTTCTAACTAAAAACATACACGATATTTCTTGTCTTTTCAGAGCTCTTATCTTTCACGAAACCGCACAGACAACTCCTTTTGATCGTAAACCGGCATTTAAAGTCAAAGAGCTGTTGTATCAGCCATTGAAAACCGACACTTGGCGTCCACTTGGCATGGAAATAATTTGGAAAGCATACATGCCATTCTTTATAGGAATTCCAGTCGCGACAGTCGTCCTCCTATTAGAAATGGGTCAGGGATGTCGGAATGAAAGGACCGGACGGCGTAGAGTTCATAACAGGTGGACGTAAAAAAGCTTGTTGATGAAAAGAATCTCGAATAACGGTCTGAACTTTATACACCTCGGCAGCAATAACCCCCTTCAATCTTAAGCCTGGTTCACACCTGGCGAATTGAGGAGCGAATAGCCCGTCATGAACCGTTCGCTTGCCGTTCGCTTAGCCTGACATAGTTTTGGCCATTCGCTCACCCCGTTCGCCCGGAATAGTTTCCAAACAATTTTTTCGAGCGAATAGGTCAGCTTTGCCCGTATAAAATGTGGGTGGCTAGGCCTTTTTATTCGGTGCTCAGCTCTTGTCTATTATCGCCCAAAAATCTATTTTCAAGCCACCAAAGAAGATTTTTTCTTCTTCTTCTTCCATCCAAATATACTTGGCCTTTGAAACAAATGTTGAAATTGATGATTCTAGACCTTCGAAAAGTCAAGGAAATGAATCGGAAGCTAACATGAGACTTCCAAAAAGAAAAAAACAAGAGAAAATCGACTCACTCACAGAAAAGAGAACAGAGTTTTTAAACGCAGCAGTAGGAGTGCTAAATGAAAAAGAAACAGTGAATTCTGTGTTTGGAAAACACTTTGCCTTCTCGATGGAATCCATGGATCCCAAATCAAGAGAATACTTCAAATTACAAGTGCAAAAACTAATTTTGGAACATAATTATCCAACGAACAAAGGTGATAGAAACATTAGTGACCATAGTGCTAGAGCTGGCAACGTTTAAAATTAAAAGTACTTAGATATTTTGAAATTCGAACCAGCCGCGAAATACCGTCCAACTTTTTTTCCGCGAAGCGACGTTGCTAATGGGATTATGGGACTTTTATTCATTGGTTGTTTGGAAATTGGGGAATGAAGGGAGCTCTAGATCACTGAATAGTACCTTTTCACCTTCACAGGCCTACTGGGAAGCGGCGCGTATTTGAGAATACATTTGTAAACATAATTTTGATTTTTCATGTTTATTACCCTTTGTTCTTTTAACTCTTGGTTACGTTGTAAGTAAGGATGATCGCGATTTGTTAAAATTGTTACTGGTAATGGCCAAAACCCCACATTTTTATGCTATTTTGGCAAAGGCTTAGGGTCCATGTATAATAATGGTATGTCTTTATTCTAGCCTAATGGCCCTAATCTAAGCTTTAACATATTTTTTTTGGTAATTAAACATAGTAAAGCTATTACGTTGAACACCAAAATTACAGTGAAACTATTTACCTTCCTTTATAGCTTTCAAAGCATCTATAGGGAGAGGGCGAAGGGGAAAATAATACGTCACGCCAAGCTTTGAAACTGTTCAGTTCAGTTAGAACTAGTCCTCCAAGTTTTATTTCTCTATTGAACTAAATGATCTATAAACGCAGCCATTTTGAGGGAGGGTTCCAGATACGGCTGGTTATGTGTAACGCTAGAGAGTATAGACCACCGTATACGGACATGATTGTCCGTATACGGTGGTACTTCGTGTAGCTGGGAAGAGGGGGCTCATTTCTTCCCCTTTTCGTTCTTCTCTCTAGATGGTACCGTGCCAGAATGGGGAAAACATGGTTGGGGGTATTGACGACACGTATCACGTGATGTTGTTGGCGGGAAATTTGAATTTATAGGGGATTTTTTTCGTGTATTGGTATGACGTCACGTAACTTGTCGATGGTGACTAAATTCAGTGTCACTTAACTCTAGTGGTATTGTAGGATACTGTGTACATTTAGGGGATGATTTATTGGTAATTCTATAGGTTCTGTAGGCCCTTTCTACACCCACCCTTCCCGTAATGTTATTCTGTGTATGATTTTAAGGTATCTGTATGTATGCTTATGTTATTCGTATATTACAAGAACTAGATTTAATTGAGATAAGGTTTACATTGTCAATTACAGTTACAAATTAAGCTACGACGCGGTTCTAGGTGTACTCGTGTTTTGTATTGTTATTACTTTGGTGTATCTTTAGGATATTGTGTACATTTAGGGTATGATTTAGTGGTAATTCTATAGGTTTAGTAGACCCTTTCTACACACACCCTTCCCGTAATGTTGTTGTTTGTATGATTTTGTGTTCACCATGTATGCTTAGGTTTCTCTTGCATAAAAGAACCAGTTTTAATTGAGATAAGGTTTACGTAGTTTATTGAAAAGGGTACAAATACGACGCGGTTTACAGTAGGGTGTACTCCTTTTGTGTATTGATTATCAAGTTCCTATGTTAAAAAAATAGTACATTTTAATATCATAAAAGGGGAATTAAGGTAGTTTATACATTATTTGGTAGCCGATAAATAGTTAAAACGCGCAATCCACACTGAAAACATCAGAAAATGCGAATTACACGAGTTTTGATTCGATTTGGCGAATAAGTACAATTATTGTGGTAGATATTAAGTTACAAATTAGCGTAGGATTGAAGTAAAAATATATTATTTCATAAGCGGTAAAATACTGGTATAAGATTATGGGTAAAATATCAAAATATTGCTGAAAAAACATCAAAAACTAAGAATTACACTGTTAATGATAGCAAATACAATACTTATAGACTAAAATGCAAAACATATACAAACAAGTTGGGAAAACCAAAATATTACCTCTCCGAGTCAAGACGACTACTTACAAACTTATTTTCACAGATATGGAAATGTTTCTTAAGTTAAAATTTATGAAATATTAAAGCAGTATACAAAGCATAGCAAATATACTGTATATCAGACGACATTTTACATCCAATAATGATATACTTGTACACATTAAAATCATCCGATGGGGTAAAAACGGTAAATGAAGAGATAAAAGGGATATTACCTTTACGTGTTTGTAAAGGCCCAATTTTCTACTCCTAAACTGTATGCCCTCTATGTTCAAAGCCATATTCACAACAGGGTTCACATGTAAACACTATCCTCTCGTTTCATCTCAACGATTTTCTTAGTTTGTCAACATGACTGTTAACGTTACATAACACCAAAGCTTATTTGTGGCTACACACACTGAAAGTAAATGCGTACCAAAAAAGCATGAAAACACGAAGCTATTATCCGATTACGATCAGACCTTTCACTGGTCTGGGCTGCGTTCAGCAGAGCTCAACAAAAAAGACAGCGGATTTTGGAAATGTTTACCGGTGAGGTCTGTCGTCATACTTTTCTCCGGTCATCAGCGTTTTATAAATGACGCTAGCGCAATAAAGCGTGCAAGGTACCAAGGCTTAACAAAAATTGTGCGATAACATATTTATAGAGATAGATAACAACTTTTATAATAAAACTAACATATCTCTTAAAATTCTCGCGTGATCAACTGGTTTCACGCCAATTAAATAGCTATAGTCCCATAGAGCTATTTGTATTAATTCCTCCATGGTCTTTTCGCCAAGCTGAGAACTACGCGTTTTGCGTCACGTTATCCAAAAAGCCGACTATTTTCTTTGAAGACCGCGCTAGCTCAGCGCTATGCACTGTGACGTCAAAATTCAAAAATAAAATCCCGTTATGTAGGACACTGCTAACAGCGCTGAGCTCTGCTGAACGCGGCCCAGATTTCCACCATGACCATAAAATCTAAGCCTAATTATTTAAAAGTGTATTTAATTTTCGGCTCACTCTGAACCGTTAATGTCTCTGCATTACAGAAACGAAAACCAAACTCAAGCGTTTACTTTTTGGTTCACTAGGCCTATTGAGAAATAAAAATCATTTGACCAACATAGAAGCGTTGTGCTTGCATTCACTTTAGAAAGGATTATGCTATAAACAGATGTAGTATAGCTTAAGTAATATATAAATATCCATTTTAAATAATAATATTAAAAAAATCTTTGGAATATCAAAATGAAATAGAGCTTTAAAGCTACAAAAGTACTAAATGCATCATAATTACGAAAAATATTTCAACATATTCACTTTATATTAAGGATAAAGGGAATATTATGGTTCAGTAGGATTTCTATACACATCAAAACAAAACGAACGTCTAACGCATCGCACTACTGTAACAACGGACGGACACACACAGACAAAAACATAGACTGCTTTTTAACTCTTTCCGTATTAATTTTGAATTGAGAAACAAGATTATCTTAAATTTTAAAATAAATATAATTAATATTTAATATTTTCTTCGTTAGTTATTCGCCTTATTGAACGTTACATCGTTTTAAAAAAGAACAATTGAACATTCTTGAGAGACTTGACTAATATTGGCGTTTGAAATGAAGCATACGCCGCTTGCTTCGCCATACTCAAATATGTAGTATATAAGGGTGTCGAACTACAGCTAAAAGCAAGAACAACCGCAATTGCGAAAACCTATCGTGGACAACCCACCCTAGGGAGGCTAGACGTTTCTCGTAACCCTAGCTGATCGCCGCGAATGTCAAAAACTCAACGATGACGATGGAGTAGAAGCCAGGTTTGCAGACTGGTGTCCATGTGGGATGGACAAAAACAAAGACCAGAAGTTGGTGGTGTAGAAGCCAGGTGTACAGACTGGTGTCCATTTGGGATGGACAAAAACAAAGACCAGAAGATGGTGGTGATTAGAATCCAGTATGTACAGACTGGTGTCCAAGTAGAATGGACGAAGACCAGAAGATGGTGGTGTTTAGAAGCCAGTATGTACAGACTGGTGTCCAAGTGGGATGGACGAAGACCAGAAGATGGTTGTGATTAGAAGCCAGTATGTACAGACTGGTGTCCATGTCGGATGGACGAAGACTAAAAGATGTTGGTGATTGGAAGCCAGTAAGTACAGACTGGTGTCCTTGTGGGATGGACAAACACCAGAAGATGGTGGTGTGAGAACTCAAGTAGAGGAGCTATTTCCGTGACTGTAAAAGCAGTTCGGAAATGGCGAACACGTTTGCTCCGATTTGGAAACTGCGAATGCGGTCACGTGGGTGTAACAACAGACACACAGACGCACAGACACACACACACGATCGTTATAGAACCTCTCCGTGACATACGTCACTCGGAGAGGTAAAAAAGCGTACTTTTATACGTATATTGCGAGACGATTAAGCATGGTTATAACTCATGTACGTTCATAGAAAGTATAGCAATACTATATTACTACATGCGAGATTATTAAAGGCCGGATTTTCTGCTAGAGGGTTCTCCTGGTACAGGAAATGACTGGCGACCGAATAACAATAGAGAAGCGAGTCGTCTCAAAAATTTGGTTCTACTGGTACAGAAAATAGAGGGTTAGGGGTTCTCCCGGTACAGAAAATTGAGATACGGTAGTCAGGTTAAAATTTTTGACCCCCATTTTCGCCCTAAATTTCGGCGCCCGATATTTTCGAAAATTCGGTTCTCCGGGTACATAAGCCCGAGCAATTATCATACAGCAAAAGCAAACTATAGCATTGAAGCTCAAGCAATAGCTAATTTAGCAATCTTCTGAACCACAAATGGGTTTTGTTGAATACCATGGGGGTTAGTCTCATCAATTGTTAGCCAACGCAACACAAAACTTTCATAGAATCAGTGGCGAAGGGTACTATTGAGGTAGAGAATCAGTATTCAATATAACTATTTCTTTGAAAATCTGAAAAAAAAACGAGTGAGGGCTATGGCTATATCACTATGTTGTGAAAATTTTTAAAATAATTGTAGGCACATGCAGCCCATATGGTAAATCTAAGAATTTTTTTCTACAGGAGTGAGAAAATTATTTCTACACGTTCAAAGGATTATATTTCAAAGTAAAAAAAATGGAAGAAATGTTTTAATCAATCGGCTGGATTTGGATTCCGCGGAGTATTTTACATAGGGAAAGAGTTTAGTAACATCCGAAGCACATTCGCACATGTAGTTCTTTTCCGAACCATCCGATAGACGTTATTTCGAGTAAGGCATTCCATAGCACAGTCTTATACGAAACAGTTACTATTGAAACTATGGAGCTCATACTGAAATATTTCGAACTTATATCGTTAAAAAAGCCCGTGACCAAAGTTGGGTAAAACTTCCGCGCTTTACTGTTAAAAATCTTCCTCGGTCCCCAGAGAGCTATACAGGGTGTTACAAAAAGATGTGTCACAAATTCAGGGGCGCATTCTACGGGTCAAAACAAGACTAAGTCACCCATGAACTATGGTCCAAAACTGAACACCCGCGGAGATACGGGCCATCAAAGTATGACGTAAAATGCGATGAATTTTCCCTTCAATTGAAGCGACGAATATGGCTTGACCATATTGTTTTCAATTAATTGGTCATAATTGAACAAGATTCGATATTTAAGAAACGATCGATTCTGGGGGCAGAGCTAAAAGCATTTTAGACCAAAAAATTAAATATTTAATTTGGCCTAAAGTTAAAACGGCGTTTTCAGATCGCTGTAGTTGCTGAGTGGCTTGGTTTTTCATTCATTAAAACGATGGCCCATTCAACTTCTTTGTCAAGCCAACGAGTAAAGCGCTTTTACGTGTAAGCAAGAGCGTCTAGTTATTGTAAAGATGTCGTGAAAACGGCATGAACCTAGTAAAACCGGCGTTTTTAACCAGACCGTGGTATTATTACCCAATCTCGCATGTCTGTTATCGAACCCCTGTGGAAGTTACGTTTGCCATCGAACATTCGTGGATATCTGTTTCGTGGGACAGTGGCTCAGTGGCGCGACATGTGGTTTATGCACGATGGCGCTCCCGCTCATTTCAGGCGCGACGTTCGGGCACATTTGGACGCCACCTATCCTGGAAGGTGGATAGGTCGTGGAGGACCAGTTGCTTGGCCAGCTCGTTCGCCCGACCTCAACCCTTTGGATTTCTTTCTTTGGGGCCATTTGAAGGACATGGTTTACCAAACGGAAGTTCCAAACATCAAAGAGTTACGTCGACGGATCATTGAGGCATGCGAAACCATCAGCAATACACCAGGAATCTTTGAACGAGTTCGTGGGTCTTCCGTTAAGAGGGCCGAAGCTTGCGTAAGAGCTCAAGGACAACATTTTGAACAAATTTTTGGTAAAATTTAATTATTAAAATACTATCTGGATGCTCATTGCACCCTTTAATAAACATTGTAATGTACTAGCTGACATTTGATCTAGCAGGTGTAGTTATCAAACATTACTAGCAGCAATGTACTTAAGCGACTACTTTTCGAAGGATTACGCGTCATACAGTATTACAATCACGTGTGAAATAGCATTGGTCGTTTGTCGCCGTATGCGTCATTTATTGCATACGTGGCCGATAGTGAATCTGTCTTAGAAGAATGTCCCACGACACAGATATCCACGAATGTTCGATGGCAAACGTAACTTCCACAGGGGTTCGATAACAGACATGTGAGATTGGGTAATAATACCACGGTCTGGTTAAAAACGCCGGTTTCACTAGGTTCATGCCGTTGTCACGACATCTTTCCAATAACTAGGCGCTCTTGCTTACACGTAAAAGCGCTTTACTTGTTGGCTTGACAAAAAAGTTGAATGGGCCATCATTTTAATGAATGAAAAACCAAGCCACTCAGCAACTACAGCGATCTGAAAACGCCGTTGTAACTTTAGGCCAAATTAAAACGCTTTACCAAATTAAATGTTTAATTTTTTGGTCTAAAATGCTTTTAGCTCTGCCCCCAGAATCGATCGTTTCTTAAATATCGAATCTTTTTCAATTAAGACCAATTAATTGAAAACAATATGGTCAAGCCATATTCGTCGCTTACCTTGAAGGGAAAATTCATCGCATTTTACGTAATACTTTGATGGCCCGTATCTCCTCGGGTGTTCAGTTTTGGACCGTAGTTCTTTGATGACTTATTATTCTTTTGACCCGTAGAATGCGCCCCTGAATTTGTGACACATCTTTTTGTAGCACCCTGTATAGTTCCTAAAAACATTTGGCATTGCAAAGAAGAAGTCCATTATGTGACTAGGGGTAAGCAAATTTTCTGGTGTCTATACGTTCTTAAAACTCCCTAACCCGAAGGGAGGGGGTTGTATTAGTAAAAGTAAAATTCATCTCTATACTCCCGATCACAGAAAAACTAAAAAACTTCTTCACGTCACGCGGTTTCACTTCTGTTAAAAATCTACCGTCCAAAAATATCCAGTTTGAAGAAGCAGTAAAAGCGATATTGTAAATTTTAAGAATGTATCTCTGGACAGTTTTCGTTTGGTGAAGGAACTAAGACTTGTGAGATAATTCACACTGCCATATTGGTGGGTTCAATGCAGAAGGAAAACTGAAACCCATCAATATGGCTGCCAAAACCGTGGTAAGACTTAGGAGGGTGTAACGTACTACTCGGCCAACTGAAATCTCTCTATAACAAGGACTGCGCCAAGCTCGGGACCACAGCGGTATTCAAGAAGTTTTTTTTTGGTCATTACTTCGAAAGAGCATCCCCCAAAATTTCTGGGGTCCCTGCTACGAACAATTGTTGAAATCCATTGGTGACCGTGCCTTTAAACTTTCAACCCCTCTGGCGGTACGGGTACTGTTTTGACCCATTATTGTCACCCTCTTTTTTTGCCTCGACAACTTTTCCCCGTAAGAGGATCTTTTGTAATGAACGTAGACTATAGTGAGCTACAGCTCGAAAGAAAAACCATGTGACGTGACGTCATTTCTGGGGTTTTAAATTGCATTGCCAAAGCTCGCGACTTCCAATATGGCTGCTAGAAGAAAGGTAAGAGATAAGAGGGTGTGACGTTACGACAATATTCCTAGTAGCACTCTACTGGTTTTCCGTACTTAGACCTTCGACGCGGGTAAAATTTTCACTGACTTTGTTGTTCTTCGCAAAGGTGTTACAAACGTAGGACTGTTGAACAGAATACATTTAAAATGTAAAGTGAAAGTATGTTTATTGCTCGCGCTTCTGTACCGTACTTTCGGAAATGTCGGGCTCCGAAGTTTGGGCGAAAATGGGGGAAAAACTTTTAACGTGACTACCGTTTCTCGATTTTCTGTACCGGGAGAACCCCTAACCCTCGATTTTCTGTACCAGAAGAACCGAATTTTTGAGACGACTCGCTTCTCTTTTGTTATTCGGTTGCGAGTCATTTTCTGTACCAGGAGAACCCTCTAGCAGAAAATCCGGCCTTTAAGCGCATATATTTACATACCCATGAACCTTCATAGAAAATAGAGCAATACTACATTTCACGAGGATTAAGCAAATGTATTGACATAAACAATACTCGTAAAAAACTACACTGGTTTCTACACGTTTCGGTACAAATATTACGCTGGTTATAAAATTAAAATGTTCATAGGATTGACGGAGAAATATATTTTTTCGTACACGATTAAATACTGATATACGATTACACATACAATTAAGAAATATTACTAAAAAAATATTACTAAAAAAACGTTACTATTGTTATCATCAAAAAATAAGAATTACAGTGGTTTTGATAGGAAAACAATAAATACAATACTAGGTTTTATACTATTTGACTATAATGATAAATAGATTCAAATTCCTACACAAAAAGCGTACTTTTATGAATGAATGAAATAGAAGTTTATTGTGTACATAAAAAGTGACAGGAACTCACGAGAATGTACACATTAGTATCGAGAAAAATATCTACAAAATAATATTTACAGAAAAAAGACATAAAAACTCTCCTTTCAATTAAGGCTTGTGTTTAAAATTTAAATATTCTAACATATATATGCTATCGTAGTTGCTCAATGCGAGACGAAGAAACATCAAATTTGTGCGCAAGTAGGTTGCACTAATGTTGCATCCTATTAATTGGTATTAATTTCTTACCGACTACGTAAAATGTACAAGGATTATTTCGTGAAAGTCTCGGAATTAAAAAGTTTAGTTTAGCTAACAATACTGGTAGTGGTAGTGTGCAATTAATTAATTTAAAAATGAACTTGAAATCAGACATGGTACTAAAAGTTCTAATTGTTGGCAAGCCCAGAACTGATAATAATGTTTCATAATTGTAATCAAGATGGCTTTAAAAATTATAATGACAGTTGTAACCGTCCACACCAAGCACCTCCTTGCCTGGGGAAAAACCGCGTCGTCTGCTTAACCCATATTCTATTTTTTATACTAATTTTATGTATAATGTCAAATAGTCCCGAAGTGGCGCCTTAAGCGCCACTGCAGTTCAAACTAGAAAAAAACAACTTGTCGCGGGAATAAAAACCCGCGCTGCCACCGACTAGGGGCAGTCAGTTTTGTGATGTAACGCGAACCAGTACGGACGTGTTTTTGTTTTCGAGAATTAAATATTTCAATAAGTTCTATCTCTCTGCGTTATTCTTCCTACAACAATGGACCATCTGGTAAATATTAGTCATGGACAATAAGTCCTTTAAACGGGAACCTGGGAACTTTTGGTTATATAGTTTTTAATTAATTATCTTTGTGAACCGTGCAATTAGGCCCCTTTCCTTCTTTTAAATTTTACGGTTACATAAAGTGGCGAGCTTGCCAGGACTCGTTAAGACTAAACATTACCATTTGTACTTAAACGCGTACTTGTGAACATTACTTGTGCCATTGCTTGAACTCATTAACTGTCGCGTCATGAATCCACCGATCCGCATGCTTTGATCGCCGCGATTAACGCGCAGTTACCGGGATCCCATACTCCCCCGAGGGGGATCACTCCCCCTCCAAGCCTCGGTACTAGTCCTTCGCAAGGACCAGCGGCTGGAGGACTCCCACCTCCGCCGCCGCCACCGCAAGGTGCAGCGCCAAATGTTTTGGTTCAAACTATTCAAACACTTGCAGCTACGTTAGCGAACATAGGCACTAGACCAGCTGCCAAAAATAGGCCAAAACCACCCCCTCACTTAATATTTAGTGGTGTTGAAGGTGAAAGCGCGCCGGAATTCCTTCGGACTTTGACGGAATTCGCTGAATATCATAGCATGACTGGCAATGACATTATCGCGCTTCTACCCCAAATATTAAGGGGCCGTGCATTAATTTGGTTTAGAGACTTGAATAGGCCAAATCAAGCATTAACGTGGCGTACAGTAAAAGGCGCGTTTAGAGACTATTTCTTTTCGGGTAGAGCGGAGGAATCCCTCCGCCTAGAAATAGCGCAATTTAAGCAATCCGACGGTGTGTCTTTTGACGCGTACATCGCGAGTATTACCGCGATGAATCAGAACCTACGCGTTCCGTATACTGACTCTGAACTGGTCGGGATTTGCAAGCGAAATATCCTCCCCGAAATACGCATCCATGTCTTTCACGACAGCATAAGGACAATGCGCAGCTTCATAGAAAAGGGCCACGTAACAGAAGAAATTTTACGAGCGACCCCTTCTAGCACATTGTATCCTAGAGGCAGTGCAAAGTCTACCCCACGTAAATCCAGTGGGAGAAGAAATTCTCCCACCGCCGCGGTTTTAACAAAACCGCCGGGGGGAGGTGCGACATCAAAGGTTGCGACGCCAAACGCGAGACTTTCCAATAGACCTACACCGGCTCAAACAGAGCAAAACGATTTAAGTCAAATCCAATGTTATAAGTGCGGACACTTAGGGGATTATGCCACAACATGTCCGGACAAACAAGAGGTCGCGCAAAAGCAAGCTTCGGGAAACGCGAAAGCGGGAAGACCAAAAGGGGAACGTCTTCCCGCCGCGCGACGAAAGTAAAGCCCCCTATGGAAATTGGCTCTATGGATGTGCACCGTTGTGAGGTTGATCCTCCCGTGGCCATAGATGCCGTATATTCGCATGGGACTTTCGCGACTAGACTAGATTCAGGCGCTGATGCTTGTTTTATCAGCTTATATCAGTGGCGTAGTTTAGTCAAAACTTTGAAACCAGACTTAGTACTTCCGGAAGAAGAAGAGACTCAGTGTATAGTATTAGGCGATGGACGTTATACCTTCACGAAGGGACGCGCGCGAATAGACTTCCGCTTAGGACAGTTGAAACTAACGCAAGAGTTTCACGTCGTTCCGTCCTTGCCAAACGATTTTATTTTGGGAAAAAACTTCCTCTATAAACATCGTGCCATTTCGGACTTCGGCACAAAGACTTGTCAGATTGACGGAACAACTTTTCCCTTCGTGCTTAATCTCCCGGGGTTAAAGACTCCAACACCTCAGATTATCGAGGATGTTGAACAAGCTGTCGCGTCGCCTACACTGAGTCCTAAACAGAAGGAAGACTTAAAAACTTTATTGTTACGATTTCCTAAACTATTTTCGGAAAAAGCGGGACGCACGAACTTAGTTTACCACGAGATTCACACTACCACGGATGTTCCCGTTAGTCAACGCGCGTATCGTGTTAGTGACGAGAAAAAACGGATTATTGAAGATCATCTTCACGAAATGATCCGCGACGGAATCGTGAAACCATCCGTCAGTCCTTACGCGTCGCCGGTGGTACTTGTCCACCAGAAGTGCGGAAAGATACGTTTCTGCGTCGACTATCGCGCTCTAAACAAAATAACCGTGAAGGACCCTTATCCGCTTCCGAGAATAGAGGAACTGTTAGGAAAAATGGGAGCCCCAAAGTTCATTACAGCACTGGACTTGAAGAGCGGCTATTGGCAGATAGATCTCCATCCGCAAGCGAAAGCGAAGACCGCCTTTATCACGCATGCGGGAAAGTACGAGTTCGAGGTACTTCCGTTCGGTCTATGCAATGCGCCGTCGTCATTTCAACGACTCATCGATGAAGTCTTCAGGGATGGACATCACTTTTCCATCTGTGTCTATCTGGATGACATCGTCATTCCATCCAGTACGTGGGCCGACCATCTTCAAGCCTTGGAATACGTCTTTCACCGACTGTCTGAAGCAGGACTTACGCTTCAGACCAAGAAATGTCGCTTTGCGCAAAGCGAAGCGACCGTGTTAGGGCATATTGTTAATGAACGAGGGATTCATATTGATCCCTCCAAGACTAAGGCTATAGTGGACTTTCCCGTCCCCAAGAACGTGAAAGCAATCCAAAGATTTCTGGGCATGGCGGGATGGCATTCACGATTCATTCCGCAGTATTCCAAGATCGTTGCCCCGTTAAATCATCTTAAGAAGAAAGACGTTCCATTCCAGTGGAAAGAAGAACAGCAGAAAGCGATCCAGGCCATCAAGGATGCGATCTGTATGGCGCCTCCTTTAGCGGCTTACGACCCAAAGTTGCCGTGTATCCTAACAACGGATGCTAGCGACACCGGCCTTGGAGTTTTCCTGTCGCAAATTCAAGAGGACGTCGAGGTACCTATTGCCTATGCCAGTAAACAGCTGACCGACGTCCAGAGAAGATATACCACCACTGAAAAGGAATGTCTTGCCATCTATTGGGGAGTTGGAAAGTTCAGGCCATACTTGGAGAACATACCGTTCACTGTGATCACCGATCACAAAGCTCTCCAGTGGTTGTTCACACTGAAAGAACCAAACTCTCGACTTGTTCGTTGGGCGATGTACTTGCAGACGTATGACTTCAAGATCATACACAAGAAGGGAGTTCAGAACAAGGTTGCGGACGCATTATCAAGAGCGCCTGTCTCGCTATTAGCCATGTCATTGGAAGACATGACTTCACCGTCCTCGTCAGAAGATTCCAGTCCAGCGGAGTCCTCTTCAATGACGTCGACCTCGTCCTCAACCAGTATCGGATTAGCTCCTCCCGCCAATCACGCATTGTATCACTCTTTCACGCTGGAAGAAGTGAGACACTAGATGTCCCTCAAAAAGAGTGGGTGAAAGAAAAAGTCATTCCGCCAACTCAGCCCATACCAACAACACTTACTCCGAATGACGATATTGTACTAGGAATTAAACGCGTTAATCTCGAGAAAGCTATAGTTGAAATGTTTATTCAAGAACTTTTACGACATGAAAGTTAGATCCTATTGCTGTAATATATTCCATACCTTATTACGTTTTTAAATTATGAAAAGTTTTAGAAGCAGTCAAAAAACTTGAAATGTAACTCTATCAATAAATATAAATTTTCCTTAATTTGTTCTTTGTAATGCTATTATACCTACTACAGTCTTGACAAAACATTTTCAGTGGTGATAGTGTAGGGTGTTTTTAGAAGCAGTCAAAAAACTTGAAATGTAACTCTATCAATAAATATTAATTTTCCTTAATTTGTTCTTTGTAGTGCTATTATACCTACTTCAGTCTTGACAAAACATTTTCAGTGGTGATACTGTAGGGTGTTACTTAGCTTTTCTCAACACATTTCGTGTTAAAAGTAAAATATTTTTGAACATTTACATTGCATTGTACCCACACGAAACGCGTCATTTAAAATTCCTAAAATCCCATAGGAATACATGTGAAATTGAATAATCCACCGAAACGAAAACAGTTGCATTTTAGCAACACGAAACGCGTCATTTGAGAAAAACATTTCAAATGTTTAAAGCGTTGAAATTAATTCTAACTAAAATTATTCAAATCATTCCTATTTTCAGTTTGGTCTTTGAGAGTTCCTCAAAATGATTTATGGCTTTGGGGAGGGGTGAATGACCTCTGGCCCCTTAGATGCATTGGAATTTATTTTTCTTTAATTGTGACACCCCACAAGTTGGTTTATGACCTTAAAAAGGGGGCGGAAATTGAACAAAAGAATTTATTTTGTCAATTCTTTAATTGGACCACACACCAGGTGGTTTAGGACCTTAAAAAGGCGCGTGGTCGAACCTGTTGTATTGTTATCAATGGAATTTATATTTAGAATGCTTTATGACTTGCCCAAACGTGTTAAGACATGTTTATGACATTAAGGGGGATCTATTTTTTTTTCTAATTGTATCACGAAAGTATAAAAGGGCGGATCACGCTAGGCTACTCATTCTAGAGGGCCGGTAGGCCCTTCTAGATAAGAACGCACACCCTCCCGTAATGTTAAAGAAATAATTCACAGATTATGGGCTTAGCGTCCCTTAGAAAATGCATGGGATTTTTGGTGGTCCACTCCATCGAAAAACTCAGAAACTACTGCGAAGTTTAGGTTCGGAACACTTTTGAATTATCAAGCAACTATTGAATGTTGAACTTCTGAAGTTTGATTAAGAACAATTAAGTCTAAGTACTTTATTTTATTTAATTTATAAATCATGGTAAAACCGTTACATATATTACACTGTTTGCATAGTATTTTGTTCAGCCTTTATTGGGTTTGTGGCGCATAGGATAACGCGTCAGCCTATGGAGCTGAAGATTGCAGGTTCGAGTCCTGGCAAGATCGGTGTTGATTTTTACAGATCTTTTATTCAACATAAATGAAATAATCCTATAAATACAATGTTTGGATAATTTTTTTGTTATGAAGTACGGGCTTGTGGCGTAATGGATAACGCGTTTGCATTCGAAGCAAAACATTGCAGGTTCGAGTGTTGGAAAGCTCGTTGTCTATTTTTAATGAAGAATCTTAGTATCAAGAAGTTATATCAGTATCTCAGAGAGAAGGTATAAGATACCTTTGTATTCACGCGCCATAGTCCCAGTCCCCCTTTCAAAATACAAGGGGGACGTAAAAGGAGGCGCCGGGCTATTTCGCATCTTCTCAGTCGGAAAATATGACTAATTTTCGTCACTGGCGTCGTCGCGCTGACGTGAGTTTTCAAGAACCAATGAGATGCTGGTTGTAATTTAGAGACGGGGATTGACTCCGGACCTACGTTTGGACTGGAGATAAAGCTGGAAATCTGGCGAATTTATACCTTCTCTCTGAGATACTAGATATAACTTCTTGTTAGTATATATAAGGGAAAATAACAAACTTTCAATGAAATGTGCGCGTGCTGGCGCGTGGTTTAGAAAGAACGTGTTTTTTAAATCTATACAAAAAGGTCAACTAAACTTAATTGAGTCATCAACCGCCTTTTTATATGAAATAAGTGAATTAATTTACCACCCGCCTACCAATTGTGAATTAATTTACCACTCCTTTGCCAAATGATTTAAAATTTTAATCTTTCCCATAAAATAATGAGAGGCACTTGGAGTGAGCCAATATGCTCACGAACATCTTACTGGAACATCGAATTAATGACGTTTGACAAGCATGTAATTATTATTTTTATAGTAGATTAATACAAATTAAGGCTGAAGGAACAGATATTATATAAAAAAGACTTGGTTTGCCCAAGCCTTAAAAACAAAACGATAAGAGTTTTTCCAGTTGTCTGAAGCGCGGATATTATTTTTTTTCTATTGAATTTTAAAGACAATCCGTATTTTACTACTCTTTAGAATTTAATTCCATCACCTGATTTTACTGCTAATGGATTAGTTTCCTATAAATTAATTGAAATAAAAATATACTTATCTCAGATTTTTCAACAACAATTCCATTTTCCTGAAACATTTTATCATGCATTTATTATTTTGAGAGATATCGTGTAAATTTAATCAAATTGACTCTTTCTTTTTTAATTTCCGAGAATTTTCCTTTCAAATGGTTTTAAACACATCAAGTTTTCATAATGTTGTCAACTAAATAGCAACTCAACCAACACTTCTAAAATCTTCCCCACAAGTACTGACATACACAGCTCAATAATTGTGACTGTGCTTAAAGAGGAAACGAACCCCTATATCAAATATAAGAAAGGTGATAACTGCCCCTATTGTATTCGAAAAGACCGCATATAATAAATTATTACTGAGAGTATTATTTGAAAATTGAAGTACGTTCTTCATTGAAAAGAAAAAATTTCATGATAAAATGTTTCAGGAAAATGGAATTGTTGTTGAAAAATCTGAGATAAGTAATTTTTTATTTCAATTAATTTATAGGAAACTAATACATAAGCAGTAAAATCAGGTGATTGAATTAAATTCTAAAGAGTAGTAAAATACGGATTGTCTTTAAAATTCAATAGAAAAAAAATAATATCCGCGCTTCAGACAACTGGAATAACTCTTATCGTTTTGTTTTTAAGGCTTGGGCAAACCAAGTCTTTTTTATATAATCAGTTTATTTCTGACCTTTGTTGATGCAAGCCAAGAAATTTTCTGCTCCCAAACAAAACTTGTGAGTTATTCCGTACCCATATCTTAGTGCTTTAGTATTTTTAACTTAGTATTTTAAATTTTTTATAAGTATTTTCATTTTTATAAGTACTTTCAATTTTTTATAAGTACTTTCATTTTAACTTAGTTTTTTACAAGTGTTTTACTGTTTTAGTATTTGACTGTTTTTTATAAGTACTTTCATTTTAACTTAGTATTTGACTTTTATAAGTACATTACTGTTTTATTGTTTTAGTATTTTATTGTTTTAGCATTAGTGTTTTAGTATTATTATTTAGGCGTATTCAGATTTATTATTAGTATTTTGTGTTATTTGTATTTTTAAATTATTGCAATGGCCAACTCTAATGTAGAAATTTAACTCCCTATTGAAGTTGATAGTTTTTTAGTCGACTTTCCAGACTCGTTAGAAATAGCATCTTTAAATGCCGATGACACGTTCTTGGCAAACTATTCTACACACCCTTCTATGGCTAACAATAGCCCTCCTCCTACCCCCAGTCTATGGTTAACATTACCCCTCATTCTATAGGTAACAATAGCCCTCTTCCTCCTTTATCGCCTCTGGAAGAGGCCTTTCAAAACGACGACGTTTCTTTCTTAGCCGGCTATTGTACTCCCCCCATGGCTCCATCTCAAAATGAATCAATGGATCAAGGGGAAGGACAGGTAGGGGGTGGGGCTCTTACTCCACCACCTCCATCTCCGCTAGTTGCACCACCAGGTGTAAACGTAATTTCTAGCGGGGTGGTGTCCTTCCCCAATTTTAATCTTGATGGATGGGAAATACAGGTACAATTCGACAACAACATCGTCGAATCTGTAAGCGATTTCCTAGAATACGTTTTGGACGACTGTTTACTCGATGACATGATTGCAATTTCGATGACAAGCATTAGTAATCCAGGCATTCAAACCGCGGACTTTAGTTTCAGAAGAAGGGATCAAATAGATATTGGATTCATACTAGAATTAGTCGCTGATAAGGCGTATAACTC
Organism: Phalangium opilio; assembly: GCA_019434445.1. Taxonomy (NCBI): domain Eukaryota; kingdom Metazoa; phylum Arthropoda; class Arachnida; order Opiliones; family Phalangiidae; genus Phalangium; species Phalangium opilio. The sequence goes on along the minus strand of JAEQBA010003113.1, from coordinate 47,937 downwards.
GGAAGGAGGGTCCAAGCTTTTTCTCGGCCCTATAGGAATAATCATACAGCGCGTGAGGTTGCCCCAAGCCGCCAAGCGTTTCAGGCTATTGGTATCTGTAGCTTCGAGACTTTTGCCAGGGAGAAGAAATGCATTATACAAATCAAAAATAGCGATCGGCTATGTCTCCCACGTGCTCTAATTTTAGCTAGAATACACAGGGGGCATACAATGCATCCCCTTGACAAAAGCCTCGAGGCAGATTTCAAAGCCCTATGTCGTTCCGATATTAGGAAAAAGGCAGGAGAGAGGCTTAGAAAGATGGCGGAGGAATTAGCCCTGGCGGCGGAAATACCATTGGACGAATGCGCGGGGGCGGGTGCTCTACCTCGATTTCAATCATACTTGGTTGATTACCAAATAATAGTATTTACAGTTAGAGCAAACGTCCCCTACCGTATTTTCGGGGAACCAGATTTTGATCCCGGTACCGATGGTAATCCAAAGCCGCGGCTATACCTTTTTAACTATGAAAATCATTTTGACGACATCACTAAACCTAGCCCTCTCTTCCATTTTAATTTTTTCTGCGAAAGGTGCCTTGTGGGGTATAACAACTTAGACTTTAACCACGCTTGCAACAAGTGTTGTTATTCCTGTCAAAGGGCCGAAGCTTGTGATGGGGGAGAAATAAGATGCGGGACCTGCCATCGCGACTTTAGGGGGCAAGAATGCTTTGACGCCCATACGGCTAGTGGAAGCAAAACCCTATCAGTCTGTCAAAGGGTTTTTAATTGCCCCCGTTGCGCGAAAACAATAGATATGGGGAAACGCAAGTCACCTCACACTTGCGGGGAAGTTTATTGCGTTGTCTGTACTAAATTCAACCCACACCCTCACTATTGTTACATGCAGGTTACTGACTCTAAAGCCCACCCTGCGTCTAAAGAAGCTAAGACCAATCCTTCGGTTACTATCTTTTATGATCTCGAATGTGTTCAAAATACCCCAGACCCTTCAAACCCCAATTCTTTCCTACACACTCCTATCTTATGTATTTCTCAAACAATCTGTGATCAATGCATTCTCGAGAAATCCGATCAATTTAATTGCGCCACCTGCGGCCCTCGAGAACGGGTGTTTCTCGGGAATGATCCTGTTCTGGATTTTTTAAATTATCTTCAAGAATTCCACAATTCTCCCAAAATAACTGTCATTGCCCATAACGCCAAGGGCTATGATTTACAATTTCTGTACAAAGCCATGTTAGCCATCAAAGCGTGGCGCCCTCAAGTAATAATGACGGGAACGAAGATTATGCAAATTCGATATGAGAATTTGACATTTATAGATAGTTTAAATTTCATTCCTTCCCCCTTATCTAGCTTTGTATCCACTTTCGGTTTAGACCCTAGTTTAAATAAGGGACATTTCCCGCACTTGCTCTTCAACTTTGTTCCCGAACACGTGTTTTATCCAAAAGATCCTACGCGTACAAATTATGTCTTGGAGGAAAGCATGCCTCTTTTAGAATCTTACGCGCCAGACCGGCTAACCAAAAAACTACGTTCGGTTTTAATTTCTTGGTACAACGAACAAGTTAAAGCCAAAAAAGGTTTCAACTTTGTTTGAAGAGTTGATCCATTATTGCCGTTTGGACGTCAGGATTTTAAGAGAAGGGTGCTTAAAGTACAGGGAGATTTTTGAGAAGATTGCGGACGTTAACCCTTTTACCACTGCCGTGACAATTGCCGGGCTCTGCAACGCCATTTTCAGGAAGGACCACCTAGCGCCAAATTCAATTGGAATTGTTCCACCTCACGGCTATAGAATGAAAGACCCTCAATCTAAAGTAGCCATCGAGTGTCTGAGGTGGGAAGCCCATAAGCGCGGGGTCATTATTAAGTCGGCTTTTAACGGTTCGGAACCTAAAATTTTGAACATTAGTCGACGGGCTTCTAGTAGACGATCTTGGCGCAGATCAAAAGGTCGACTACCAATTCCAAGGTTGTTTTTGGCACGAGTGTAGAAACTGTTTCCCGGTAAACAGAGACCTGGTTTTGCACGGTGACGTCACCCAAACTTTACACTCCCGCTATACTGATACTTTGAACTGTAATTAGAGGCTTAGGGAGCTGGGGTATAAGGTAATCGAAATGTGGGAATGCGTATTCCACAAATTGAGGGAGCAAAAGCCCGAAATTAACACCTTTCTCTCTTCCATTCATGTCCAAATCGATGCGTGGGAACCACTCAATCCCCGTAACGTATTTTTCGGGGGACGTACTTCCGCTCTGTGTCTTCATCACAAGGTTAAGCCGGGAGAGGAGATTCGATATGTCGACGTCACTAGTCTATATCCATGGTGTAACAAATACGGTAAACTACCTTACGGCCACCCTACGATCTTGACAGACAACTTCCCACCCATTAACGAGATTGAAGGTTTTATTAAACTGGATATCATGCCCCCTCGTAACCTCTTCCACCCAGTTTTGCCCCAAAAGATCGGGGGGAAATTGTGCTTTGTCCTGTGTCAGCTGTGCGCTGAAAACAAATATCAGGGGGATTGCACACATTCCGACGAGGAAAGAGTTATTATGGGGACGTTTTTGGCGGACGAAGTCCATTTAGCGGTTAGAAAGGGTTACGTGGTTGTTAAAATCCACGAAGCCTGGTCGTATAGAATATCTAAGTACGACCCCGTAACTAAATCAGGCGGGCTTTTTAACAATTACGTCAACTGCTTTCTGAAGCTAAAACAGGAAAGTAGCGGCTGGCCTTCTGACGTAGTAACCCAAGCGCAGAAAGATCAATACGTAGCCGAGTACTACGAAAAGGAAGGGGTAAAACTTGATCCTAGCTGTATCGAGAAGAACGCTGGCAAGCGTACCATCGCCAAACTGTGTTTGAATTCGTTTTGGGGCAAATTTGGTGAGAGGACTCGGCTTGACAAGGTAGAAGTCTTCGATGATCCACAGAAGTTCTTTAACTTGTTCGATGACCCAGCATTTGAGGTCAAGACCAGTTTTTCTTATGAGATTTTTCTACATAAATTACGCCAAAATAGCACTATACGTATATGGGCAATTTTGTTTCAATATTTTCCTATAAAAGCACAGTTTTTACCTCTCCGTGTGACTTAGTCAAGGAGAGGTTCTGTAACGGCCATGTCTGTGTGTGTGTCTGTCTGTCTGTCCGTAGTTAAACCCACGTGACCGGGTTCGCAGTTTGCGTATCGGAGCAAACGTGTTCCCAATTTCCGGACCGAATTGACAGTTCACAGAAATTTGGAAAATTGAATTTCTCTACGTTGGCTACTCTATACTTGAGTTCTCACACCACCATGTTTGGTCTTCGTCCATCCCACATGAACACCAGTCTGGTACTTTTCTGGCTTCCAACACCACCATCTTCTGTTCTTTGTCAATTCCACATTGACACCAGTCTGCACTTACACTGGCTTCTAACACCACCATCCACTGGTCTTCCGTCTATTCCACATATACAGGGTGTTACAAAAAGATGTGTCACAAATTCAGGGGCGCATTCTACGGGCCAAAAGAAGACTAAGTCACCAAAGAACTATGGTCCAAAACTGAACACCCGCGGAGATACGGGCCATCAAAGTATCACGTAAAATGCGATGAATTTTCCCTTCAAGTGAAGCGACGAATATGGCTTGACCAACTTGTTTTCAATTAATTGGTCATAATTGAAAAAGATTCGATATTTAAGAAACGATCGATTCTGGGGCAGAGCTAAAAGCATTTTAGACCAAAAAATTAAACATTTAATTTGGTAAAGTGTTTTAATTTGGCCTAAAGTTACAACGGCGTTTTCAGATCGCTGTAGTTGCTGAGTGGCTTGGCTTTTCATTCATTAAAACGATGGCCCATTCAACTTCTTTGTCAAGCAATTATGGGCAAATTCTTGATGCTTTCTGCTTCATTTTTGCGTTACCTTGGTTCACTGATATGCTCGTTACCTCGGAAACGAACAATCCAAAAATATCCCCTGAGTTTATCTTAATAATTCTTTTTACATGAATCGATTTATAAGTATTGCGATTTGCTTTGCAAACGTTTTGAACTTATATAAATTTTGACCATTTAAAGATATTTCATAAGTTATATTAATGTATATATTAGTTATAAGATTCACGTTTTGCATAGACATATTTGTTTTCGTATTATAGAACCTTCAAAACCTTTGTAAGAAAGCCGTCTCCGAAGGGGCAAAATATTCATTTTATGGAACAAGATCGTAAGCTTATCCCAGACGTTAATTCAAGATTGTTTATGTTACCTACACATGATGATGTTCTTAAACTACAATCAATTCGTTGATAACTGTATTATTATAATTGTACCAAAATAATCATTGTATCGAAAACTATAGTAACGACTGCTAAAACTCAAATGACCATAAAAGTACAAGGTTATAAGGGTTTATCATCATATCATAAATATTTAAACATATTTCACCTCGATAAATACACCCCACTTCTTCCATATGCAAAACAGTTCGGCATAATTCCATGATACCCGAATTGTCATTCTACAGGGGGCTCCGAATATGGTGGGAGATATTGAGTTGAAAACTCTTTCAATGGCATTTCGCCGTCCCGAGTTACCTTCTATAGTTTCAATTAATATTTAATTAAATAATCAATATAAATCATTCCACCCTATTATATGAGATATGTTGATCGCTAGATGAACGATTCAGCGTGTAGAATAAACGCTGCATTTTAGTCGTAGAGATACATTACAATTTGCCTGACAAATGTTTGAGATTATGTCATCATGACCTTCACAGATTTAAGGTAGTCACAATTCAAGATTACGTTTGGAGGTTTGCGGGGTTAACTTATTCTACCTGCCTGCGATAAGGTGTCGCCACAAGCAAAAGCCACAAACTGATGATTAAGCTCCCGTACGTTTATACCACATGCTGTGGATTAAAACACGATGTTGTCCCGCGAGCCCGTTAAGAAACATTAAAGGGAGGGTGAAGTGGAAAATTAAAAAAATTTTTATCGATTGTTCCTCTAATTATAAGACCAGTGTGCACAGTGAAACATTCAGGAAATACCTCCGAATGATTTTAAAATTCAAATTAGGCTCAGATTTTAAGGACAATTTGAAATACTCCCCTCAGACAAATCGCGTAACGCCCTGCTTTTTTGTTAACAAAATTATTGGAGATACGATTAAAAATCACTTGATTTAAGATTTCACCCTTTCTTTAATAGACGGTAGTTGCTGTTCAAAGCGGTGAAGATTTATTGATGAAATATTTCGGAATATTAGTCTTTATGTCACTCTTGGTATGCTTTGAAGAAATTTGTGATATTCTGTTACAAATAATAAATGCAGATACCTTAGAACTAATTTTTCATTTTATTATAAAAGTTATCACGTAATTAACAGAACTTTTGGAAAACTGTTACAAATGGCGGATTTTTATTATTATTAAAAGTGTGGAATAGCAAATAGTGCGTATATATGTTTAGGCGACTTGTACCTACAACAAATTTAGAGCTATATATTAGGTATGCCTAGTTTTTGACACTGAAGTTGTCTATATTCTCTGTAAAATAAAACATTTTCGACGTGAGATAAGGAAAGCTGAGCTCTTCTAGCTCTTTCTAAGGATCCAGCGACTGAAAATAGACGTTCCACGTCGCTACTAGTTGTGGGGGTCGCTAAAAACCTTTTGGCTATGTTTGACAGATCTGGCCACGATGCTTCGTAAAAAGGCCAGTAATCTAATGGTGTCATAGCACTTCCTTGGTTTGACATCTGAACAGGCATGTTAGCATCCAGATACTGATCTAGTTGCGATAACCTTTTCGACGAGCTGCAAGGCTCGTTTTCGACAATGGCCTTTAAGAGACTAAATCTCCCAGTAGGTTTATTATTAGTATCATGTGGTGTTGGACGGCGCTGAGGTATATACTTTTTAATAATGGACAAAGCCTCCTCCATTGTATGGGTTGCAAATTCGGGATAATCCGCTATCCACTCTGGTTTGCTGAAAGGGTCTAGGGAAAGTTGTAAATAACAGGGTTATAGCGGGCAAACACACATCGTGACTTAGAACCCTATGACACAAAACTAAGAGACAGTACGTTTATAACTAGTGATAATGGCCATTTACTAACTCCCCTTCAGATCTGGCAAGTATGTTTCGTTAATTATTCGAAAGACCGTATAACATAATTTATTAGTTCCAATTGCAACTATCTTTACGGTTGAAAAAGATTCGAGGAATAACGTTTCGTGAAGGAACCCTACTCGTTAGGCTGCTCTTCAAAGAAGACGACAGATGGAGGACTACCCCAGGGCTTGTACCCGTTCTGAGTTCCTTTTTACGGAGATGCCTAAAGCGTGAAGTCCCTTCACGAAACGTAATATCTCGTATCTCCACTAATTTTATAGATGGGCAAATGGTTCCTAATTGAAATAATTATGTACGCTTTGCAAAGGTCCACAGAAAAACAACTTAGCACAAAGCTTTCCTAAAATGATTGTGTTAAACTTCAGCTTAGAGGATAATTGTTTAAAGTATTTTGCAGAACAATAACTTAAGCCGCGTTTACACGAGAGACTTTGACACCACATAGAGATATTTATAAAAGGCCGATTAATGGCAAAATCAAATTTTTATTCGACCTTTTGAAAAAATCGGTGTCATAATGTCCAGTGTGAACGCGGCTTTAATGTTGGACCCAATATAATTATAGAGTTTTCAAAAGTTTTAAGCAGTTGGTAATTTCTGAGTCCATTATTATATCGAAACTCCCATATATAAGGTTGTCAATAGGGTTCTTAGCCTCATTCTGTTTCGTAATGTGTTGTATTTGCATACTTGAAAACATCATTAGTTTTTGTCGTGGGTCCAATATTGAAGCAATAATGAAATGCTCGTCTTTAATCGTTTCGTTAAGTCTTTTTGACATCTCCTTCAAAATAAGGTCCTGAAGTTCAACAAAAAATTCTGTACTGCAACGTCGCACTTGAATGAACGTTTCAAGAAGAACCGCAATGGTATCACTTGCAGTTGGACCCGAGTCTTGTAATTTAACTGTTGCATCTTTGAGAGGCTTAAGAAGGGTTAGGAGGTCTTTTGCTTCGCCTTCCATGGTGAATAAAAGATTGGAAATATTGTCTATCTCTTTGCTTAAAGCTTTTTCTTTTCTCGCTAAAGCTAGCGCATGTTGAACACCTTCCAACATGTTGCTCTAGGAAATGCAGTGATGTTTTAAATTCACCTTCATATATTATAGAACTGATCTTACCTCTGACAATCGTTCAATTGCGTAATAGAGGCTATTCCAACGAGTAGCACCCGGCAATAGCAAATCTCGCCCGTTCGTTAAATTCTTCATTTCCTCGGTAAATTTGGGAGATTTTCTAAAGAAGTTAATTACTTTATGTGTCATTTGGATCAATTTGTTAGCTCTGCCAGTATTCTTCTCTTGTTTAATGGCGGTATTTATGCACAGTTGAAGAGAGTGCGCAATACATCTTCCTCTGTGCCATTTCAAAGCTTCACTGGGTGCAAGACTTTCAACTACGATATTCGATTGTGTTTCACTCATCTTCTCGGCTATTGTTGTTTGATCATGGTGTACCTTTTCGCCAAAAATCAGTGGCCATGGACTCCATGCTATATGTTTTAAGAACGTAATTATAAATAAATTTAACCTTTTTTCTCCAATAGACGTTTACTTTGATCCAGCTGTGTAGTGTCATCTTTCTTACAAGCAGAATCTTGATCACCTTCATGACTATCGTTGGTAAATATGGAACTGTTTTCATCATCATGACATGGCAACCAGTCTTCAGCAAATAGTTCAAACATATTCAACGCTTTTGTTATATTAGTTGCGTTGTCCGCACAAACGGATGAGATCTAATCGTAATGAATTGTCTTAACTATACTTATTAAACGTCGGCATTTCATGGAAACATATGGAATGCTGGTAACAAATATATTTAGAAACACACCCTAACATCCTCTTCAGAAGAGGTGTTAAATCCGGTCTTAATAAAGACAAGTTTGTTTCATAACCTGTTTTTAAACATTCTTACAGAAAAGATATTCAACAAACCCTTACAAAAATCTTCTTAAGAGTTCTAAAGGAATTTCTTTGGAACCCTACGGAGCCCTTGGGATAGTTTTCTAAAGAAACTATCACCAAAGACTTCCTTGGAATTTCCTAAAGAATTCTTGAGATAAATTTCCAAAGAATGTCTTGGGATTATTTTCTAAAGAAATTCTTTAGGAATTCTTGAGATAAATTTCCAAAGAATGTCTTGGGATTATTTTCTAAAGAAATTCTTTAGGAATTCTAGAGATAAATTTCCAAAGAATGTCTTGGGATTATTTTCTAAAGAAATTCTTTAGGAATTCTAGAGATAAATTTCCAAAGAATGTCTTGGGATTATTTTCTAAAGAAATTCTTTAGGAATTCTAGAGATAAATTTCCAAAGAATGTCTTGGGATTATTTCTAAAGAAATGCTTTAGGAATTCTTCAGATAAATTTCCGAAGAATGTGTAGGGAATATTTTCCAACGAAATTCTTTAGGAATTCTTCAGATAAATTTCCAAAGAACGTGTAGGGAATATTTTCCAACGAAATTCTTTAGGAATTCTTCAAATAAATTTCCAAAGAAAGTCTAGGGTTAATTTCCCAAAGAAATTTGTTAAGAATTTTAGAGATGAATTTCAAATGGCCAGATATATAGAAATGATGCTTTACATATAATTATCTCAAAACATTTTTACCCAAATTGTTTAGCTAAAGTTTTCCTAGATAGACATTAACTTGATGGTTAGGCTTGTCCCGTAGCTAAGGCTCAGCAAGCGCTGAAATGGAATGTTATATTTACCTATTTTTTTTTTTTGCGTTTAATCATCCGTTTATGTAAAGGATAAAATAGATTAAAAGTAAAATAAGAGTAATTAAAATCGTTATGTTTAGATTTACAGGGAATCTAAGCTGTCAGTCGGAATTGTTGCTTAATTCTCTTATGGCATGTTTTATCTTTATTTCGAGCGTAATTAGAGTCCAAAATAAATATTTTTTAAATAACATTGTAGACAAAATTAGTTTAAACGCATTTCTGATACTCGAAAAACTCTCAGTGAATATACATTATTAAATTTAACAACAACGTCTGTATCTACTGCTTGGCCATTAAAGCCTCCAAAACCCACTTAGTACCCCATACAATTGCACAAGGTAAAACTTTCTGCCGTTTACGGATGTTTTTAAGTCGATTAAATGTCTGACTTTATAAGCAATTTCACACTGCATGCGAGAACTTCCCTCGCTATAAGACATTTCCCAAGTAAATTCCAAAGACATTTCCCAAGAAAATTCCAAAGATATTTCCCATGAAAATTCCAAAGATATTTCCCATGAAAATTCCAAAGATATTTCCCAAGAAAATTACAAAGATATTTCCCAAGAAAGTTACAAAGATATTTCCCAAGACTATTCCAAAGATATTTCCCAAGAAAATTCCAAAGATATTTCCCAAGAAAATTCCAAAGATATTTCCCAAGAAAATTCCAAAGATATTTCCCAAGAAAATTCCAAAGATATTTCCCAAGAAAATTCCCAAGAAAATTCCAAAGATATTTCCAAAGTAATTTCCAAAGAAAAAGAGGCCAATATTCCCCAATTTCCTAAAGAACGCCTTAAGGATTTCCAAAGAAATTTCCCAAGGAATTTTCTTAAGAGTTCTTAAGAAGATTTTTGTAAGGGTTAAGTTCAGCTAAAGTGAAATTGGGCTTAAGAAGCCAGCAAAGTCTAGCGACGAACTTTGATATCTTTCCCGACTCTGTTTGTAGGTTGAGTCTGCTTTCCTGTCTCCGGAGACTAAACCTAAAAAACCAATTCAACCCAAATTTCGGTCAAGCATGTCAAAGTTTGTCGCGAGACTTCGCTAATTCTTAATGCCTAGTTTGAGCGTGAAACGTTCACCACACGGTTTATGAAACCCAATTTTCAAGCCTTGTCTGAATAGGGTGTAACTGTCGGAATGAAAACTTTGCAAAAGCCCAACAAATGTAATCCTTATGCAATGAAGAAAGAAAATAGAATGAGGGTTCTTATAGCTACTGGAAGGGTATTAGTAAATGGAAAGATATGTTTACAGATATAAAGCTGCACCCACAACGGGTTCGTGTTGCTAAAGTAAATCGGACCAATGATCTGTAAAATAGAGCTACAAAAATTCGAACTGGGGAAATCCAACAACCTTCCGTTGTAAACTGGACCATTACGCTGTAAAAGGAAGATACAAAAACCCGTTGTGGGAAAATCGTAACCTTTCTAAAAGTGTCCAATGGAACGGAGTCAGACGATGAAACAGCACTTAACTGTAGATAAATAAATACCTGACGCGGATCAAGATCGACAGTTTGCAGAATACTTAGGAGCTTTTGAAGAATGTTTTCTCCTGAATGCTTTTCAGGAAAATGGATAAAAGCTACAAGACAATTTCGAAGAATCCAATCGCTGTCGGTGAATTGACATCTCACACCAAGTACAGGCTCCCTTCGATTACTAGACCATATATCCAAGGTTAAATGTACAGACTTTTTATCGGCCTCATTGATTAAGTCCTTTAATTTCGGTTTAATGTTTAACACTCGAGTTTCAAGTTCACGAACTAGCGTCCTGCGGCTAACAGGATTTAAATGTGGAGCTAAATATGTCATCAGTCGCCTGAATCCCCACCCTTCTACAACACTAAATGGTACTCCATCAACATTTATGAGGGCGACTAAAAGTTCCTTCAATACATCTTGTGCATTAGAATGTATGTCCACTTGCTTGAATTTCTTCTTTGGCAATATGCAAGTGCTGAGAAAGTCTTCTTCTAATTTTCGCTTAGAAATAGCCGTAGTTATTAAAAAGTCGTTATTCTTGGACTCCTGGTGTTTAGTCTAAAAATGATAATGTAATTTAAGCAGATTTAAAGTCAGATTTATAATATTAAAAATTAAATCACAAAGTTCTTTAAAAAACCGGATATTGTAAATTACCTTAAATGACTATGCAATGGGTGATACGAACTTTATAAAGAGTGATTCAAAAAGGGTATTTGTACCGAGAAACTGTGGAATCTATGGCGATTATTAGCCGAAAACAGAGTCCTGCACGGGCCGGGCTCAAGCCCGGTCCAGCCCGAGGCCCGGCCCGATCGGGTCGGGCTGAGTCGGGCTTTCCACTTTTGAAAATTGTATCGGGCCGGACCGGGTCGGGCTTTCAAAAATTTGGAAGTAAACGGGCCGGGCCGGGCCGAACTTGATTCTCATTTAATCCAAAGTTCAAATGAAAGATTATTTAAATGAGTATAAGCTTCTAAGAACAAATGTGACGAACAATTATCAAAAGAAATGAATAATACACGACGCTAAAGCAAATATGAATTCAAATCATTGATTTTATGTAAAAAAATATAAAAATTACAACTGAACTACGTGTAACGGGCCGGGCCGGGCCGGGCCTGTTCAATTCATTCAATATGTCGGGCCGGGCCGGGCCGGGCTTGGTTAATGCATGTAACGGGCCGGGCCGGGCCGGGCCGAAAAACCAACTATGTACTCGGACTCGGGCCGGGTTTTGGGCTTATTCAAAATTCTAAAACCGGGCCGGGCTTGGGTCGGGCCTGAAAAACTCGGCCCGTGCAGGTCTCTGGCCGAAAATAGTCTATGATTTTAAATGTCCCTTAAAGCAAAGCGCGGGTCTAGTGGATCCCCTAAAAGTTAACTTTCCTCCTGAACTCAGGGTTTAGCTTGGCGAAGGCTAGTGGGCGGGATTTATAAGTGCACTTATAAATCCCACCCACAAATGCCTCTAGCCTTCGCCAAGCCAAAACTGGAGTTCGTAAAGAAAGTCAACTTGTAGGTGATCCACTGGACCCGCGCTTTGCTTTAAGGGACAATTAAAATATAATCTCTAAAAAACAACTGGGGCGCCTTTGCAATACCAATTCACACAAGCGCGCACCCATTTTTCTGTAAAATTTATTTCATACGTATGATATTAACAACTGAGTAATTAATAATTTATCTATGCGTAAAATACCCCAATCATAACTGCTAAACTGTATCCCTTAGGGCAAAATCCCGTAGAATGTTTTGGACTTCAAATCAATCATAGAACCCACAGTTGTGCGATAAAGCTACCCTTTTTGCAACACCCTCTATAATGATTTTCAAAACTTTGTAAAAACAAGCACGTCAAAAGTAAAAACACATACCTCAATGTGTCGCTTGAAGTTGGCGGCTACAGAGTAGTGCAGCTTTTTCATACAGTGATTACATTGGAGGGCCACCTTCGATGTAACACTCCCATTTTCGACGATGTTACCTATGTACTGGTAATGGTTGTTCAGATTACCAGAACCAAATTTTCCTCGTAGAAACTTTTCGCTAAATATATCATTCTTTCGTAATATCACTTCAGTTGAGAGTGAAGTAATAATATCATCTAATTGCTGGGATTTCTCAGTACTAGAACCCGTAGCTACTATAACCGTGGAGGAAGACATTTCGCCGCGTTTGACAAAGCCTGACTGTTGCTGATGACATAAAAACTCACCACGAACAACGTGAGTGACCGCGGATATAGATATTCATACTGAAACACACATTCTAGAGTATCTGTAGATCGCGTAGCGTCAATAGGCCAAACATTAGGTATTCTGTAAGGGGGAAAAGAAGTGGAGACAATATCACAACATTATCTGAAAGGTAGGCCTAAACAACTGTGTTCAGTGAACCTTCCGCATGCACTACCTTGTAAATGTTAACTTAAACATATTACATCATTCCTGATAAGAGAGTCTTTTATTGCGATATTCTTGAAATTCAATCAAACCAGCTGGAAACCCATTATCTTACGATATGTTTATAATCGTATGATAC
>JAEQBA010003113.1:20000-30000 GCA_019434445.1 Phalangium opilio | reverse complement strand
CATTGTGTCGTTAATAGGTTGCTAACATATCCCCGTTTATGCCCTGAACGCTCCATAGTGAAACCTTTTGTTAATTTTAGTGCAAATTTCAACAATGGCAGCACATTCAACATGGACGTTATGATTTTTACTCTTGGTTAAACTGACTTATGTTAATAGACCACTTCGACATGGGAAGACACGGGGGTAAAACTTTGCCTTCCATCTCGCTCGAGTGAGTCGAGTCGATGGAAAGATCATAAATAGAGCAGAGACGGCGAGGGGTCAAACCCCCCCCTCCCATATGTCCCGATACTAAGGATTGACATCTCTTTTTTACGTAAAAAGGGTCTATAGCAACGGTACGACAGACAATGTTCAAACGGTTCTGCCATGGCGTTTCTATGGTTCGCAAGCAGTAGGGGCGTGCATGATATTCGTAATTTTTTGATTTTCTTTGTTGTAATTGTTAACTTAAGCGTGGTCGTAGCCTGAAATTTATGACTTGGTTATTTTGAAAAATAGCCTGCGTTCACCAAGTCGCGTGATCTACGACGCTGTGGCTCGACTCTGCTACTTAGTCTGTATATCTTCAGGAACAAGGATAATGCATTAACGGTTTTTAAAGGAATATGGGATTTTTAAACTTGTCGCTGCGAATCTTCCTATAGTAAATGTTGTATTTCTAGTAGCCCCAGAGACTTCTGGTAGCACTCTTTATGCATTTGGTAGAACAGTTTTATAGAAATTGAAATGGTAGAAGATATTTATAAAATAAGATTTGTTCGAATATTTAAACTTCAATTTGGTCGAATTATTTCGTAGTTGTCCTATTTCAAGGCGAGGAATGCTCTCAAAAACAATTACTATTTGCTGACGAATACCTTAAAAAGTGATTCACACAGAATTCTCGAGCAGCTTAACGCGTAATTGAGTGGGCTATTGCCTTGGTGACGAGGCCAGCGAAAGACAAGGCATGAGAATGGCACAAGGCGTACTTCTATCAAGGGGGGTATACAACTATATATCCTCCTTGTTCGTATCGGGCGCAGCACAAGCTAAAGCAGACTACCCCCTAATCGTTTTGTCATTGTCAGGGTGGGAAATAAGGATTTTTTTTAAACTGGACATTGGGCCAGCGACCCCCCTGGCCTGGAATAAATAAACTGGTCCATGACCATTGACCAGGGCGCGTCGTCTGCTAAACTAAATTAGTGGATAATTAAATATTTGAGATAATGTCTGGACTCTGGTTACCCTTGCATTTTCTTAGTGGTCCCGTGGACCACTGACCCCCCTCCGATTTAATTTTTAAACTGGTCCAGGCAATTTTTAAACTGGTCATTTGCCCTGTGCCACCGCCTTATTTCCCACGCTGGTCATTGTTACGTGTAGTTACTAGTTATAAGGTATTTTTCCACACGAAAACTCTTAAAAGTGATAATAAATGTAGTTATAAAATGTTTTCGGGGAATGGAATTGTGCTCGAAAACCCGAGATAAGTAAATTTTTCAAATTATTGAGAGGGAAAAAATTTACTACCAGTAAAGTAAGTTTATTCAATGGAATAGGGTGATGGAACATACTTTCTTAAGCATGTATGTTTTAATTAAAAAAAAGTTTCAATATCTGCGCATTCAGTCAAGTGATTAACCTTGTTCTTATCGATACTTTGTAGGTCTTGGTTAAATCCAAGACGCGTTTTGATTAATATCTGTTACTTCGGTCTTAATTTTTATTAATTTTGCGTACATGCGGTGGTGATTAATTTATTTCAGTGCTCATTCCCGCTAGCTGCAGAAAAGGAAATAGTTTGTCATTCAATAGACTGAGAGTTATTAGCTAAGGGGACGTCACATCAATATTTTTAGTCTTAATTTAAGCTGATGAAATTCGTAGATATACGAGGGTGTGATGTCATGACAAAGATTTTAGTTCGACTATTTCTGATGAACCCAGACCAGAATATACCAGTTGCTTTCACGTTAATTTTGAACCCCATTTCCAATGTCATTGTGTCAACAAGATCTTATTCAGAACGGATATTTCTCTTAACCTTTACACGAGATTCAACATATAGATTACCATCTTTTGTGATTAACTTTAACCTAATTTAAGAAACTAAAATAGTAATTTTTTTTGTTAAAAGTGGCATTAAATAAGACAACTAGCAATAATTTGGCAATATTTCAGGGGAAAAGAAATACAATTTTGTAGTGTTTTGGAAAAGCTGGCAATATCATAATAATTATAATATAATATAAATATAACGCGTCTTAAAAAGATTTTCTCTTCCGTATAGTGTGGTAGTTTGGCATATTTTATTTTTCGCTCTGTCCTTAAGTACAATTTTAATTGGATTTAGCCATTGGGATAGATGATAAATGATTAGCCAGCGTACTACGGGAGTCTGGCAATGGAACTGTGCTTAGATTTATCATTGAATATAGGAAATAATAGGATCAACAAATTATTTAGTAGCATCGAGACTCGGCCGAGGAGCGTTAACGCTTCCTTCAGGAGCATCGTTTTGTTCCTTATTTAAATTTTTCCCACGTGTAGCAAGGGTTTTCCTTAATTCCGCCATGACATTCGTCACAGACTCGTAATCACCACGTTCAATTTCAGTTGAAATTTTAGTTAGCGCGTTAAGCAACGCTTTGATGTGATAAATATTATTCAGAATATTTCTAATTCCCGAATAGTGAGGAGCCAGTTCAGCGAAAGCACGCAAATAACTTTGGCACTCTTCGCTATCAGCGCAGTAAGCAGTGTGTCCTAGGAACGGAACTATTTTCACCATTACTTCGGCTCCATCTGGTGGTATAAACACGTTTGATTTTTTGCAAAATTCTTTTCTTAATTCGCAAAGGTCCAAATCAGACTCAAAAATTTTAGTCAAAGATTTTTCATTCGCATTGGCTACTGTGTTTACGAAAGCTAGTACTTTTGCAATGGCTCGAGTTCGAACATTACAAATATCACTGCATTCCCAATATACAGTTTTGTTTTGGGTTTCAATAAACCCACCTTCATTGATCACAAAATTTGCTTTTGGATTCTTCTCTTCAGTTTCAACAATGTTGAAAAGATTCGTAACATCTCCCGATTCATTAACTTGTAAAACTAGTTCAACATTACTAGTTGCGTTATTGTTTTTCATGTCAACGATATTTCCCATTTCGTCAACAAACAATTCTTTAGTCGAAGTGGTAACACGGTCTCTCAGAACTTTTCGTACACGACCATCAGAATCCAATTGAAAAATTTTGCCGTAATGTGACTCATCGTCATTTTTCAATATTTTACCATTATTTCCAATCGGATAATAGGTAGTTTCATGGAAATAGGCCTCTTTCATGCTACTGTGAAGCCTTTTACCACCCACAACTTCTGCCAAATTACCAGGATCAATGGACCCAATTTCTTTGATTTTCTGAACAAAATCCTTAAATTCACTAACTATCCTCGTTACTTGGGCGTGGTAAGCCGAATATAATTGCCTTTTGAAATGCAATATTCTACCAGCTAGCACTTGGCATTTTAGGTTGTGAGAGATAGACTTCGTGCGTTGTTTTTTAGTCTCACCGTTGAAAGACTCTGACGCCGCCAGTCTTTCAGTTAGACGTTTGACTAGAAACCTTTTATAGCTTTCAGCTATAATTTTTTTGTTTTTCGTTTTGAAAATTCCCGCATTGAGAAGCTTTTTCGCAAAACCAAACTTATCTTGTTTAGTGGGTTTCATATATTTTTTTTTATTTTTTGATTGGGAACCCACATTAGTAGTGCCACCACGTGGTTTAGTCCAATTTTTTTTTTTCGCAATACCAAGGCCAGATTTACGCGCAACTTGATTATTTGCGTATTTTCTCTGAAAGCACTCCTTCTTTTTCAAATAGTGCTTTTTAAGGCAAAGTTGCCTACTTTGCTTCTTTTGCAAAGCTTTACTCTCAGCTTGCAATTTTAAGTTAGCTTCTGTTCTAGATTTCCCCATTGCAAGGCGTTTTTTTTTCCGCTTAGCTTGTTCTCGAGTAACCATTTTAAATAGTCAAGAATGGCTGTCACAATAATGTATTTAATAATATATTGCAACGGGTTTTGCAAATATGTTTGTTACACCCAGCAGTTCACAAGGAACTTTTTAAGAACTCTTTGAATTGGCAAAGGTACACACAGAACCCTTTAAATTTGCAAAGGTACACAAAGAAACCCTTGAATTTGCAAAGGTACACAAAGAAACCCTTGAATTTGCAAAGGTACACAAAGAAACCCTTGAATTTGCAAAGGTACACAAAGAAACCCTTGAATTTGCAAAGGTACACAAAGAAACCCTTGAATTTGCAAAGGTACACAAAGAAACCCTTTAAATTTGCAAAGGTACACAAAGAAACCCTTGAATTTGCAAAGGTACACAAAGAAACCCTTGAATTTGCAAAGGTACACAAAGAAACCCTTGAATTTGCAAAGGTACACAAAGAAACCCTTGAATTTGCAAAGGTACACAAAGAAACCCTTGAATTTGCAAAGGTACACAAAGAACCCTTTGCAAAACACTCAGATTTCAATGATGTAGGTAATAATGAAATGTGAGTAATAAAAAATAGGCTTATCATAAACTTTAACAAAAGGAAAATTGGAAAGAAAAAAATAATTGAGCACAAACGATGTATGAAGTTGGTTTAAATAACCAACTTATTAACCCATAAAATACTTCTAAATATAATTTGAAGTAATAGATATAATTAAATACAGGTTTTTAATAGAGGAATACGAACCTTAAGCCTGGCTTCGGAAAGTTGCCGCCTAAAAGTGAACTTTGAAGAGGCAGAGTTCGTAAGGGTGTAGCCCACTCGATCACGCAAGTGCGTGCAACTTGCGTGATCGAGTGGGGCAGTGAGCTCAAAAATAGGATAATGTGCTCCCTGAGTGGGTTGTGGTAAGGGCGAAAAGCCGAAAAAAAGTGAACTTTAAAGAGGGGGAAGGTGCCCTATTAAAAATCAAAATTGCGGCTGTATGTAAGGAAGTTTTACTAGTTAAACCTTGGTTAAATCTATCACATAAGGGTAGTTTTTAGGTTTTAACGGGCAAAATTATAATTACATTTATATCATAGAATTGAACGTTGTTGAACAAACGATTATTCTCCTTTTGGAGTATATAGAGTTTGTAGAAAGTGGCAGAAAGAGATGTTAGTGGAAAGAGCCCAAGTCTTAAAGTATAAGTATGCAGTCATAAAAGGGAAGAAAACGGTTTAAAAATTAAAGCAATTTGCTTGAAAACAATGACATGAGGTGAGATGTTTGTTTGAATATTTTTGGAAATTTCAAAACATGCTCCTGCAAATCTGTGTTTTATGTCAGGATTGGTTATAAACCCAGATTTCCCATTCATGGGAGCTTCACCTGATAACAAAATTTCTTGCGAATGCTGCGGTCTTGGATTATTAGAAATCAAATGCCCTTATTCAGTAAGAGAAATAAAAATAGACGAGTATGCAACTACGAAATCTTCATGCTTGGAATATTGTTAACAAACGAAGAAGTATAAACTGTCCTCTAGTTACGCTTACTATTATCAAGTACAAACCCAAATGATGATCCGTGATAGAAGTTATTGTGATTTTTGTCATTTGGACACTGAATGAAGTCAAAATTGAAAGAATTTTACCTGACTGAACTTTGGGAAGAAATAATTCAAAAATGTACAAAAAATTTTTACAAGTGCATATTATTAGAATTGGTTTGTAAGCATTTTAGAAGAAATGTTCTCTATAATGGCATTAGAGAAATTCCAGTGAACTCTCTAGCCGCAATTGTAAAAATCTGGTCAATAAAAAGTATTGTTATTGCGGTAAAGGGGAAGAGGGGAGAATGATAGCTTGTGATAATGAGAACTGTGATAGAAATAGTTTCATAATAACTTTCATTACATATCTTTAAAAATTACAAAGGCCCCAAGTACAAAATATTTTCTAAAAACCAACCCAAAAACCGAGGTAGAGGTAGACCAGGAAAGAAAAAGTGATAAAACTTAATTTGTGATAATTTTTATTCCTTCCACCTTAATTGTGCAATAAAAAATTTAAAATTTGCAAAAATATACTATGAACATCTTAAATCTAATCAAATGGTACTACAGAATTGATGGAAGGCAAGTATAATAAACGGTCCTCGTTTCATTTGATTGTATTTTTTGAAGTCTTCATAAAAATTTATATTTTCTATGGTTAGATCAGTTTGAATTTCGGCAGTTTTGTATGTATTATTGCTTGTCTGACTCGATGCCTCCACCATTTTAACATTAGCTTGAACAGATGCATTTAAAAAAAGTGGTACGCATTGACAAGCAACTTCAGCTCTTCCAGAATCTTCAATTCTGTCTTCAAGAATGCTTATTTCCATAATCACAGAATCATCTAGACTGTCTACCGTTAACACAGAATCATCTTGACTATCTTCCGTTAACACAGAAACGAAGAGATCATTTCCCAATGATGACATTGAGATCGCATTTTCACTTTTTGATTCCAATTCTCTCTTCTTCTCAGAACGCTCTAAATACCGATTATGTAAATCTAGTCTAGATTTTGGAGATCTTAAGCTTTGCACACTTCTATATCCCAGGAAAAGTGATGGAACCCAATCAGGGTGCGTCTCATCTTCCAAATTTGATGGTTTTCCTAAATTAAAATACATTGCATTAATGAAAAAATTTTAAAACTTGTACCATTTCTTTAATTTTAGTATTTCTTACCTGAAATAAAATGACGACTACATATTCTATGCCATTTCTGTATTAGATCAAAAGTTGAAAATTTTTTTTCAAGATGAAGGGCGTTAACCCAAGCCTGCCTTCTTTTACGCGAAAGTTCTTCAATATAAGGCCCATATTTCTTATTTACACAAGGAAAACAGTAAAACGAAATCCCCTTATCTTTTTCCGTGCGACTTTTACACTTAAAAACTGAACAATAAACCATTTTTAACTAAAATATTAATTAAAATTGCTAAGCCTGTGCCACTCTATGAGGATTTTAAAGGAAAACTCATTTGTCGTCTGCTACGTCAGACTCACTCAGAATCTGGCAGCCCGAAACCGAAATAAGCACAGGACAGTGGACATTGTCTAATAAAATTTTAAAATGTCCCATAACTTTTTTTTAAACTATGGACAGTTTGACCAATGAGTATCCCGAAATTTTGATATCTTGACTATGGAGAAGCGACAATATTTTGGCACGCACACTCCAGTTACAATGTCCTATAAATTTTCGAGTCAAATAGGGGGTCACTGGACACACGTCCTATAAGAAATATTTCTTATTTCCAACCCTGATTGCAAACCAGCAAAAACAATTTTGATTGGTCGGTTACGAAAGTTCTAAAGACCACCACTAACCTAGCTAGCGCTGAAGACGAATTATTGGGGGCAGCACTGTAGAGCGTCTTTTTTCAAAAAAATTAATAATCATAACTGTCAAAAAATATAAATTTAATAAACCAAAACTTTTTAAAATGTATTAAACCAAAAATATTTAAAAATGTAATAAAACAAAAAATATTTAAAATGTAACAAAATAAACATTAATAAAACTTGTTAAAAGTGTTTGAGATAAATTATAAATCTGGGGTCCATTAGTTAACAAAATAAGGTGTGCTGTCATTACTTTCCTTGGAAAATCACTGTTAACGACAGTGCTTTTTCTTATGTTTAATAGTTTGCAAGATAAACAAAGATGTTACGTTGGCGAGAAATATGTGGATATCTTCTGTAGAAAGCGTGGTTTTTCATAAAGCCTTACCTAATTTAAGATTTTAATCATTTGGGTAGAATTATTAGTTCAAAATATTCCTAAATCCAATTACAGTCAAAGCTTCCTGACATTTAAAATGTAGTTTGGTCTAAAAGCTATAAGGAGCTAACAACTGGCTAGGGGGAACAGATAGTCTGACGTCACACAGCCCCTCTCTGGTTGGAATTTTTGCGAGTAGAATACTGTTTCCAACCGTTAGGGGGGATGAAACTCCAGTAAGAGATAGAAGGGTGTGACGTTTCAGGGTCAGAACTGTTAGCTCCCTATTGTCTCCGTCATGAGTTCCCATATCAGAAGGGGAAAAGAAGTATTATATTCTTCCCCATAATATTTATCAAATTATTATTAATTTATTAATTTCTTTATCAACTTGCGTTAATCATTTCCTTCCTAACATAACTAATTAAAAGATTATTAATTTCTTTATCAACTTGCGTAAATCATTTCCTTCCTAACATAACTAATTAAAAGATTATTAATTTCTTTATCAACTTGCGTAAATCATTTCCTTCCTAACATAACTAATTAAAAGATTATTAATTTCTTTATCAACTTGCGTTAATCATTTCCTTCCTAACATAACTAATTAAAAGATTATTAATTTCTTTATCAACTTGCGTAAATCATTTCCTTCCTAACATAACTAATTAAAAGATTATTAATTTCTTTATCAACTTGCGTTAATCATTTCCTTCCTAACATAACTAATTAAAAGATTATTAATTTCTTTATCAACTTGCGTAAATCATTTCCTTCCTAACATAACTAATTAAAAGATTATTAATTTCTTTATCAACTTGCGTTAATCATTTCCTTCCTAACATAACTAATTAAAAGATTATTAATTTCTTTATCAACTTGCGTAAATCATTTCCTTCCTAACATAACTAATTAAAAGATTATTAATTTCTTTATCAACTTGCGTTAATCATTTCCTTCCTAACATAACTAATTAAAAGATTATTAATTTCTTTATCAACTTGCGTAAATCATTTCCTTCCTAACATAACTAATTAAAAGATTATTAATTTCTTTATCAACTTGCGTTAATCATTTCCTTCCTAACATAACTAATTAAAAGATTATTAATTTCTTTATCAACTTGCGTAAATCATTTCCTTCCTAACATAACTAATTAAAAGATTATTAATTTCTTTATCAACTTGCGTTAATCATTTCCTTCCTAACATAACTAATTAAAAGATTATTAATTTCTTTATCAACTTGCGTTAATCATTTCCTTCCTAACATAACTAATTAAAAGATTATTAATTTCTTTATCAACTTGCTTGCGTTATCATTTCCTTCCTAACATAATTAATCAAAAGATTATTAATTTCTTTATCAACTTGCGTAAATCATTTCCTTCCTAACATAATTAATCAAAAGATTATTAATTTCTTTATCAACTTGCGTAAATCATTTCCTTTCTAACATAATTAATCAAAAGATTATTAATTTCTTTATCAACTTGCGTTAATCATTTCCATCTATTATTATTATTATTAGTTCCAAACCATTGTTTGTTGGATGGCTCACTAATAGTGGTTTTGTTCGAAACTGAGCTTCATTCATGAAATATTACATATAACCACAATTAATATAACTTGTTAAAAGTGTGTTTGAGTTAAATTATAAATATGTAAACTATTAATTAAGAAAATAAGGTTTGCTGTCAATACTTTCCAGAAAATCACCGTTAATGGCAATAGTATTTATTGTATTTAATAGTTTACAAGGTAAACAAACGTGTTACGTTGGTGAGGAATATGTGTATAAATCTTCTGTAGTGAGCGTTGTTTTTCATAAAGCATTACCAAATGAAACATTTTAATCATTTAGGTAGAATACAAGGTTTTAATTAATACAATGGAACCCTGATTTGAGTAAATAAATAACGGCATTTTTAACTATCACTACTGTTACCTATGCTTACGAAATAAATAAAGCATAAATTCATAGCATAATACAAAGCAGACTTCGAAGACAGAGCATATATGAGGAAACCAGGATGGGAAATAAGATTGACGGGCCTGGTGCACTATGGATATTGTTTTGACCAAGGCTTAGAGAAATTAATTCACCATGGCTGCGCACCACGATTAGAAGCATTAAAGGGGCTGAAGCGACCAAGGCTTAGCGCAATTTCACGGGTTTCACCGCCTTAAAAAAAGTGGCAAGTTTAGAAACAGATTGTGGGACAATAGA
>JAEQBA010003112.1:0-14978 GCA_019434445.1 Phalangium opilio | reverse complement strand
TTTCCAAAACTTTCTCCTACTAATTAGCTACCACCTTTTCCAAAACATTCTCCTACTAATTAGCTGCCACCTTTTTCCAAAATATTCTTCTAATAGTTTGCTGGCCGCCAACCTTTTTCCAAATATTCTCCATTAATTAGCTGCCACCTTTTCCAAAATAAATTCTCCTATTAATTATCTACACATTTTCCCAAAATATTTCTATTATTGCTAAAATGTTCGTGGTAAGAGGCGGGCTTTTAATACTCATATAAATAATCTTCTTACCCCCAACAATGTTGGGTTGGGTTAGTCCCGAGACTTATTTTGTCCCAGAACCCAATTGTTCCGAGACCCAAGTGTCCCGAGACCCATTTGTCCCGAGACCCAATTGTCCCGAGACCCATTGTCCCGAGACCCATTGTCCCGAGACCCATTTGTCCCGAGACCCATTGTCCCGAGACCCATTTGTCCCGAGACCCATTTGTCCCGAGACCCATTGTCCGAGACCCATTGTCCCGAGACCAAAACGGCGAGACCAAAACGGAGAGACCAAATCGGCGAGACCATAACGGCGAGACCAAATTGTCGCGTACCGCAAGGACGATATGTATACTCATATGTCAAACAATACAATATTCTTCGTTTCCAGTATGAGTTTAGAAACGAGTCTACACTTCTACAAACTCTTTTAAGATACATTTCACATCTCCGTTTAGAACCCGAGCTTCATACTGAAAAACGTCATCGTGCCATTATATTTGAACCATGAGAGCTGTCACTTTTACCAGCCCTCTTTACGATTTAATTATTCATGAAACTGCCTATTCGCGTGCATCCGACGGCCCCACTAACTAACTGAATAACCTGGCATCAACGCATTAAATCGGTTGGTTAATACGTAATCACACGTTGTAGAAATCGCACGGGGAAATAAAGCAATCTACCGAACAAAATTTGAAACATAATTTATATTGGATAATTATAAATAAATAACATACGGGCTAACATACGGGCTTACGGCACATGTGTCGTTACCGTGCGTGTTTAATGGCAAAAATCAGAAGTTTATATACTTCTCTTCGAGAGAAGTGTACCACAAAGCCGTGTAATAGTAACATGATTCTTCCCAACCTCAGAGTATTCTGAGCTAGGTTACTAAACCAAATCACACGCGATAAATAGTTCCATAATTATTACTCTATAAGCGCATAACTATTTGCCAAGGTGCGCTTGTGAATTTTATCCCACGTTAAGATGAGGCTTGCAGGTGGATTGCTGAGGATTAAGTACCTAACTGTTATAGAATTTTCTCCACGGTGCGACGCCCATCTGAAGTTTGACGAGCAGGAGGGCAAACGAAAGTGGTAAGCCTGGGAAGAATCACGTTACTTAACTAATGAATTAAGATAATACAGAGTGCCATCCTTCTTCTTTTATCGCCTTTTGGTAAAATCCAATATTTTGCTCGTGGAGCTTCGTCCACAACAGGAGCAGATGACAAAGGAGTCTCGGACGCTAGCTTCCATAATGTAGAGGGCAACGGGATCCGCGAACGTCACGGTTATTAACCAAAATCATTACGCCAGTGCCACCTCTCGTAGGAATTTGAGCTTTATTTTCCAACCAATAGCGTGGCTGCAAAGTCTCGAAAGGAGATCTGGGAAATCGCGTCTGGAGCCTCTCTTTAAAAATACGTATCGTCTGCTTATAATTAGCCAAGGCTTAGCGAGTATTAGAGTTAAAAAATGGATTTCAACGACTTTTTAATCTTTTTTAAGACTAAAATTGATAATGAAAAGCCCAGCGAGTAACGTATGTACACTATTAAAAAACTAAAATGTGTTTCAGGGCCAAATTTTTCTAAATTTCTTCTTGAATTAAATGATAGCTACAAGAGGTTGGGAAAAGAAATCACTCACGATCATTTAAAACCCAAAAAGTTAGAGACAGTGATTTCGTTTCCAACCTCTTGTAGCAGTCAATTAATTCCTACCTTTAAGGTCACAAAATGTAGTCTTATCTTTTATCTTAATACCAACGATTACATTTGTTTGAATAAAGTAATTATATTGTGTATATTTATGTCGCAATCGGGTAAGACGAACCTCAGTAGCCAACTAGCCACCGTTAGTCCGTTATTACAAAGAAAATTCCCAGCAGACATTGGTGCCAGATATAATCCACCATAAGCATCGTCTGCTATAATGTCTGATAGCGCCTCTAAGGCAAACGATACCGCTACAGCTGTGACGTACGCGGGTCCCATTGCCCTCTATATTGTGGAAGCTAGCGTCCGAGACTCCTTTGTCATCTGCTCCTGTCCACAACATTATAGAAAAGGCAACATTTCGTGTGTGCGGATTATCACTAATTTCCGGAGAACTCAACTTTAGACTCTACGCTCTTACTACAACTATGGTAAGAATTTTTTGACTTTTCATGTTAATTTTGGTGGATTTATTCTGTGTATGAAGTTTGTATTTATATATTAGTTTTGAAAACCTTTACAACATCACGAACTAGTTTGTTCTAATCGGTTACTTTTCAGTATATTGGACATTATGGATTATTTATTTAAATTGTAACATAAGCTTCCTACCCCTCTATTTAATTCTAAACTCATGAGGTAAACCGAGGTCGTAAAGTACCCGACCATTTCGATTATAACACCCATACCAAATTGAAGCAGCTTTTTCTGAACGCCGTTGAGATGAACATTAATTCTTTTTTTTTGATCATATAATTTCTATTTCATATTTTTTGGTCAAGTTTGGTAAAAAATTAAGACTGGGTATGAAGAACAAACACAAAAGTAGTACATTCTCAAATATAAAAAATTATGCATTCTTTACGCATCTTTACACTGACAGAGGATCCGGATGGGGCGGTGGAACAAAGCATAATGGGAACAAGGGGTAATAACGAACTGGATTAAAATACAACTGGAATGGTGTATAACGCCATATTTAAAAACTAGAACAAGTTGTAACTGTCTTAATATACAATGGGGGAAGGAACAAAATGGTAAAATGACATTCATGGACTAAAATTATAACCCCGAAATTCTCTACCGGAATAATGTATAACCGGATTAATACATAATGGACGTACGTGTAAAGCCAAGTTTCACAAATGGAATAGCGTATAATTCCAAAATAAAAACAATTAAATATTTCGCCGTCCAAATATGCAAATCACTATACCAAAAATCCTAATTATGCTGGAAAGCGGATTAGATTTTTCATTTGGTTCGATTATCTTATTATACCCCATTAAGTGCTGCTTGAGACTTGAGACCATAGTTGAGACAGAGTGGTCTACCCACACCAACGCACACAGAACTGCGAAAACGTGAATGGGGTAACACAATATTCTTTTTCATGTAGAATCATTCAACCATGGTAGGAGGAACATTTGAAATTATTATACTATGTTTAAAAAAAACATAGAGAAAAGGAGGAAGGAGATAGAATAAGTATAGGAGTACTCGATCCATGTGTCTTTAGAATGTAGGCACCGAAGATTTTTCGTGACTGTGCGCAGCTTTCTCGAGCATGTTGGCGTCACAAGTTCTATTCTCTATGCCATGATGTCACCAAAGTGGTTCGGAAAATTTGGCCTTTCCTGGTAGAGCGTACGCTAAAGGCGCTTTAAAGACCCTTTAAACCTTATTCAAATCCTTTATCTAAAGCTCGGCATTATCTATCCATTATCCACGTTATTTTCTCTTTATCCATACTCAAAAATTATCCACAGAATTTACATGTTAAATCGTATTATATCGAAAACTTTGTGGATATTGGATAGAAAGTGCCGCGCTCTACTTTTATCAAAACATCAACCATGTTCCAAATGAAAAAAAAAAGTTAAAAAAACATGTCACTTTCCCTCATCCCCTCCTTCGTTGATAAGATAAGATTTCTTGTTCTTAGGCCCGTTCACATTACCCAACTTTAGTCAGCTGACAAAGCCGATCTGACCAGTCAGGCCAGATTGTCAGGCAATATGAACGTTTCACCCAACCGTACTATTGTCAGGTTCAAGATCGTATTTTAATCGAGTAGGTAGGCGATTTGAGTCAGGCCGACTAAAGTCAGAGAGGGAGAATATCGTTGAGGTGAAAAAAGAGATAGTGTTAACATTGCAACTCATTGTTGCATGTATATATATATATATATACATATATCAGAAGTAAATGAACCGAAGTTACCGGAGTCCTATTGTTTATTCATTAAGCACAAGTTCCTTACAAACCCCCATATTTCAACCCCGACGATAGTCTCGCTCCTCTACTCTTTCGAGTCGCATCAATT
Organism: Phalangium opilio; assembly: GCA_019434445.1. Classification (NCBI taxonomy): domain Eukaryota; kingdom Metazoa; phylum Arthropoda; class Arachnida; order Opiliones; family Phalangiidae; genus Phalangium; species Phalangium opilio. The sequence continues at coordinate 10,683 of JAEQBA010003112.1, read as the reverse complement.
TTGAAAACGCCACCAAGCGGCCAATGTTCGAGTAACCGGATTTTCCGGGAATTAGTTAGAGTTTTTAAAAATGGCGACTTCTTCGGAAGAGGATATATTTCCCTCGGAAGATTCTTTTGGGGAGAATTGGTTGTTTGAGTCGAAAGATGTTAGCACTCAGTGTAATTTTTATTTATCAGAGAAGCCACATGTTAAACATAAAGCAGTAACTTGTAATCTAATAAAATGTGTAGGAGAAGGTCGCGAAAAAAGTAAAGTACACGCTAAGCCTTTGAAAATGGTAAATGCAGTAACTCAATGTTTCTTGGAGCCATATAAAGCCAGCTCTGAAAACAGTGCCGAAAAGCCGTTGGGAAAAAACATTCATACCCAAACCTCAGCCCAAACTTTGACGAAATATACACCCCCAACTTTAAGTCTGTTCGATGAAATCACCCAAATCCTGGAGAAGTTCGATGAACTTGTGTACGAGGTTGGTCTACATTTATTTATTTATTTAGTTAACAACAGTTTTGTAGTTTAACAGTCCGATTATTAATTTATTGCAAACATTGTTTAGGTTTTAGAAGATTATAGTGGGGCACCAGTGATGAGGATTTCACGAAGGAAGACAAGCGGATGTTTGAGTGAACACCGTGGATTTTGTGAAGTGCCAGTTACATTTTTTGTTCAAGTGAATGGGAACTGTAACTTAAGCATACTGTTCAAATCACCAAAAACAATTTCCATCTTAAAAGAGAACGGTGATTTGGATGTAAATTCATTGACAACAACGTTAAATGTCATATCTTGTCGAATGGGTCACATTTTCTGCCAAGGCATCAATCCTGCTTCAGTTGCTGATGACAGTTTCACGAAACCGAAACATCTGAAATACATTGAATTTCCTTTTCCACGGTACCAGTCAGCCGATTGTCTAGTATTTTACCAACAATTACCGCAAGAAGTAACAGAAATTTCAAGGGTTAGGAAAAGGCAGTGTCCATCTTGCGTTAACATAGCCCAAGGCATTGCCAAAGCTAAAAAACGTAAGTCATTGGAGTCGCCCGATAGGAAGTTCAAAAGACAACGAGTTTCAAGCAACTTTCCAATCAAAAATCTGACACCTAAAAGTAAGAAGATACGGATTTCCAGAATACAACAAGCAAGATCAGTTTTAACCCAGAAAGTTGTGAAACTAGAGAAACAGTTAAAATTGAGAGAAATAAGCCTGAATGAAAATCAGTCAGAAGAACTGTCGAATATTGTTCAAATTATTAGCAATAATTATAGCTCGGAGCTAGAGACGTCTATTAATACAACGTCTGGTAACACAAGAGAAATGTTGAAAATGGCGTGGGACAGAGACTCTGAACAGAAGCATTTATCTGACCAAAAAGATTTCTTTAGTGAACAAGAACAATTGACAAGAAACTCCCGCGTGAGGAAATGGAACGCCACAACGTTACGGATGTGTTTAGCTGTTTGCTCGAGAAGCAAAGCGGCTTACGAGGCTTTGAGAGGCTTTAAACTTTTGAATCTTCCTAGTGTTTCAACACTTAGGGAAAAAACCAGGAAACTAAACCATTCACCCGGAATTAACGAAGAATATTTATACGAACAGCAGTGCAAATACAAGAAATTTCAGGCTGAAAAAGAAAGAAAAGGAGATTTGATTCCAATGGGGATAGGCGTTACAATATTCGATGAGGTAAAGGTTATAGATAAAGTCATCTGGAATAGTAAAAGCCACGAGTTTATGGGATTGGCGATGAGTGAGGACGACTATCCAGAGTTGACAGACATTTACAAAGACAAAACCGTTAAAGCTCCAGCACCAACGCAATATATGCTGCAATACATTTGGAGAGATCTAACATCTGGGTTTGATTTGATTGGTCCCCATTTTACTTCACCGTATCCATTCCAACAGAAGTCTCTAGTAACCACACTTTATCAAACACTGGAAGCACTGGAGATGTTCAGCTTCAAATCTTTGGGTCTCGTCTGTGATGGAGCAAGTGAAAATCTGTCTTTAATTAAGCTTACGATGGGTGAAACTGGGGCCTTAGGGTTCAAGATTAAAGATGGAATTTACGACTTCTCTGTCCAACCACGTTTTGAAAACGCATTTTCTGAAACACCCAAGTTTTTGCACTGGATCATTTGCCCATCTCATGAAATGAAGAACATGGTTGGTCAACTCCATGCCTCTAGGGAAGATGGACCTAAAGCATTTCAACGAAATGGGGTACCATTTGGCTGGAAAGAAGTGGTGGACGTCTACGCAAGAGACGAACAAAGAGTCAAGAATAACCAACTAAGAGTTGCACGCTTTTTAATAGAAAGTTATATAATCAGAGATTCTTGGACCCGACTTAACGTTGCACCTTCCAAAGTTCTGCAACAGGAAGACGTTCTTAGTGAACTTTTTGGATTTGCTCACGGTGAAGAAGGTACCGCTGAACAACGCGAAAGTGCTTTGGAGGCTTACAGATATTTACGAGCCTGCAATAAAATATTTGAAAACGGTTTTCTACGAGCCAAGGCTGTGAAGGATATCTCTTCTGATGTTCTTCAGTCTGTCCAAGAAGGTTACCTATTCTTTGAAGACTGGCTGAGAGAACTTTTAGAAGCAAATCCTGATATAAACATAAACAGTCCACGCCAAAAACATTTCTTGTCGTGGCAAACCTGGGACTTACTGAGAGTAATGGTTTTTGGAATAAAAGGATTGGCTGAAGATTTCTTTAAATATTGCCCAGGCTATTTCTTATCCTTAATTAGGATAAATGGGAGTGCCGTGGAAAGCTTTTTCGCACAAATAAAGTATGCTACCGGGAGCAAACTATCTGGCACAAACTTTGTTAGCGCGAAGAAAGCAATAATGATACGAGCCAACGTCCATGGTAATCATCGAGGGAACAAGGACTATCGCGACCAAATGCTTTGTTTCCGCGAATCTGACCTTTAAAACTTAACCTTGATTTAAGCACTTAAGTCAATAAATTTCAAGTTTAAACAAAAGTTTAATTTTAACTTTGTTATCACAGCTGTCATTATTTTTTAACAATATTATCACAAGCAAGGTTTTGATTTTGGTTTACAACACTTTGGGGATTTTATCATTTCAATTAATTATTCTAGGAACTATTTTAGGATTGTTACAAGTATTTGCTTTGGAAATTCACAAGAACGATAGTAACTTCATCGTTTGGTTAAAAACTTAAAAACAATAGAGAACAAAGTTAACAAACTAATTAATCATAACAAAAATTTGGGTCGAGGTTTTTCTTTTTGTTTCTGCGTGGGAGAGATCGTACTTTGCTATCACAGTTGTCATTCTCATTAAATAACTTTCGTTTTTTAACAATATTATTATCACAAATTTTTGATTTAGTTTTACTGCACTTTGGAGATTCTAGGTAATTAGTGGTTCTAGGAACTATATCCAACATTTCATCAGTTTTAGAAAATCTAGGTATGTCAATTGGTTTTCTAGGGGCCAATATCTTCCTTGATTTAGGTTTAGAGACCAATATTAGTGGTGAAATATCATTTTTAGAAATAGGCAGATTGACGTCGGTCTTCTTCAGTAAACCTTTAGATACTGTTACCTTTTCCTTTTTCGCGCTTTTAGGTTTGTTGCTTTTTTCAGTTTTTTCTTTGAATCCATAGAGTTTATCTCTAAGGGTTTGACCTCCTTTCCCCTTCTTGCTAGTACTTGAAAGAAATTCTTGTATTCTACCATGGATCATCTTCCGGGTCCATTCCTTGTAAAAGTTGTCAATATCAAGCTCATTCCAATCAAAACTTTCTGGTAAAGCTGCGCGAAACATCAGTTTCTGCTCTTCACATTCCATGAAACCGAAACATTCTTCCGCGCATTTCTAGGATTGAGAGAAAGTTTGTTAGAAAACACGTATATCATACGCCTATATATGAGTTGACTTACTTTAATCATTTGTGTACCATGTTTGGCTAACGAAGCCTTGTTGGCATGATCCGTAACCTTTTGATTTAATGTGCGAATGAATTTGAGGAAGCTAGTTTTAGGAAATGTTAGTTTCCCATTATCTCTGACCTTCAAATCTAATGGCAAATGTTCTTTTTCTAAGTCATTCATACGAATAATTAGTCCAACTCTTTTCAGATTGTTATCTGCCACTCTCTTTTTTAAAAGAATGCTTTAAATTAACACTTTATGCTGTCGTTCTCTTAATAATTTCTTGAATACACCCACCACCCAGTTTATAAAGCGCGGAGTCGGTTTCTTCCTTACAAAGACATTCAACTGAAGCTATTTCTTCACCATGACTATCTTCACTTTTACGTTCCTCTTGGAGTTTTTCAGGATATTTGTTGTGTAACTTAAAAAACGTCAAAGTTGAAGAGGCGATCACATTTAGAAGCATCAATTCTTCGTGGCTTTCATTACCTGTTGTAAAGGTTGAGCGTATTTTTTTTGCCTCCGCAAAGTATCCCACAGTAAGTTGAGCCATTGCTTTGTTTGTGCGGGCTTTAAGACCCGTTTTTGGCTTAATAGGTTTGTCTTGACTAAGACTTTCCTCATTCTCCAACCACCCTTCATCTTCATCTAATTCATCAATTAATTGTTTAGGTTTATGAACGAAAACCAGAGGTTTCTTTTGACTAGGTCTACCCCGACTTTTAGGGATTTGAGGTTTACACTCTTTGAACAACTTTTCGAGTAGGATCAGGAGACCTTTAACATACTTTTGTCCAATGTCTGACTTTAGAATTTCAATAAATCTTTCCTGTCTTGAAGTCACAAATGGTCGATTAATATTTGAAAGGTATTTCAAAAGATCATCCCTAATGTTTTCATCCATTATCGAACGTAAGCCTAGGCTCCTAAGATAGAAGCAGACGCCTATTTCTGAAACAACGACTATTTATTCATACTAACGATATTGCGCGGATTTGTAACCAAGCTGTAACTATGGTCTTTGGTGCCAGCGTTAAATTTCGAGACGATTCAGGTAGAGGTACAGCTACCCTGATTTTTACTACCCCCACGTTATGGAAAACGCATTATACAAATTTTGCCCTCTCCGGTAACTTCGGTTCATTTACTTCTGCATATATTTATACTCTTCATTTCCTGTTTTTCTCATTGACTGATTTCCATGTGTTATTGGATGTAAAATGTCGTCTGCTTTAATATATATTCGCAAAGCTTTGAATACTGCTTTAATAATTCATAAATTTTTACTTCAGAAATTGCTCATCAAATAAAAATTATGTGTAATTCCATATCTAGGTAAATAAGTTTGTAGGTTGTCCTCTTGACTCGGAGAGGTATATTTTGGTTTTACCAACTTGTTTTTATTTCTTCACACAAATGATATGAGCTCTTTGCTTCGTCTTTTGATTTCGGCTTCTCTCATTAATTACCATTTTGTACGTCATAGACGTAAAAGGAAAGATATTGCTTTTGGTGGTAATAACTTTTGAGCCGGCCTAATATTTTAGTACTATCTCCTCTGTTCTCAACTCCACCATCTGTTTCTTTGTCACGTTTAGCGTCCTTCGGTAGGACTTATGTAAACTGTGTTATTTCTATGGCGTCAAGTTTCAAGACATCATAAATGGGGGCTATTTCTACATGATAGTTGAATATTGCTATAAGCATGCTCTCATTGTATATTTTTAGTACCCAGACACAAATATTCCCCAGTAGAATAGTCGGCTGCCACTCTGCCCGACGTTCCAACGACTGGAAACAAAATAGGGCGGTTATGGGAAAACGCAGCAGACAACGCTTTCTTCAAATAAAGTCTAGGCCTAATACTAAAATTATTATACAGTAAAAGCGAAGCCTCCGAAATTAATTTAGTTCGCCGTGAATTCTCGCTTGGTAGCGCTTTTAGTACTGTAAAATAAAAATAAGTTCAGCCTCGTGACCCCATCAACTGCTACAATATTAGGGAAATGCACAGACGTAGAGCGGTGAAGCCAAGGTCGCGGAGAGTAAGAAAACCTTTTAGAAAATTTCCGAAGACCTTTATTAAACAATCATGCCAAAGAAGTATAGAGCTATTTCAGTGGGGGAAAATTTCGTCTGCTACGAAAATTGGGCCTGCCTTTGAGTGTAGGGCGGACACTTTATGAGGGTTTTCTCTATGGGCAAATAGCATTGGTGACGTAGCCATTACCCCCTCTGAAATAGCTCTATAGGTTAAAAAAAATGAAAGGTTATGAAGGGTAAAAAATTCCTCTTATGGTATGTTTTTTTTTTCTCGTGCTCTATTTGAAGTTTGTTCAAGATTTTAAATCAGTTTTTTTGTTCCAGACCGAGGCTTAGATCTCGGTATTATCTATCCATTATCCACGTTAATTTTCCTTTATCCAAACTAGAAAATTATCCGCAGAACTTAAGTGTTAAATCGTATAAATTTGTTTATTAATAATCGGTTATCAACCAATTTGGGGATAATGGATGGATAGAAAATCCCGAGCTCTACCAAGGCTTAATTATTATAAGCTATATTTTTTTCTACAACTCAGGCGATTCTTTTATGCCTCGACGACGACGACGACGATCCCTATCCGTCCCGGATGTGTCCAACATTCATGGCACTGCTGAGAGTGAATCTGCATTTGAGTCCAGTGAATTGATGACGCGTCGTCCTAGCATCCGTACGTTGAATGTGGTCATTCCTTCTGGGGCTCCACCATCGGTATGTCAACCGTGTTGGCAGCAAATAGAGGATTGCTCGGACAGCATCCAGTGTGAAGACTGTGGAGGATGGTTCCACGCACCTTGCGTTGATATTCCTGACAATGTTTACAAAGGAGTTACCAACGATTCCCTTTTCCATTGGCTCTGCTCTAAATGCAACCCATTTCTGAAACTATCTTTTTGCACTGTCCAAGATAAAGTGTCCGAACTCGAGTCAAAATTGAGCACTTATCAGCTACCTTCTAGTCTCCTTGCCACGATAAGCTCTTCTGTTAAGGACCTTGCATGTAAACTTCAAGCCCAACAAGTCGATTGTCGTGCTAATTGGGCTCTAATTCAGGCTAACTCGGAAAAAAATTATCCAGCTTCAAGCGGACTTGACAACTGCCCAGGATGACCTGCAGGATTCCTCTCATGCCCAAGATGAGCGGATTAATAAACTAGTTGCCTCATCTTCTAGCAATAGTGCCGCTATCACATCGGTTACCCAAGAACCATGTACTTTATCTACCTCCATCAAAGCGGACTTCGCTGATCACTTCAAATGACTTGAGGCTTCGCTGTGTGAAAACATTTCGGCCCAATGCCCTTCCACTGCCGAAGGCTATGTCACGTCTGAAGACCTATGTCAACGTGACCGAAAACGAAACGCTATTCTTTTTGGTGTCTGCGAAGACCTCTTGCTGTCGAGTGCCTACTTCCACTCCGTTTGGACGCATTGGTGCGGTACCTATCAGGGGTGGCCGCCCTCTACCAATACTTATAACGTTTCCGCAAACTGCCGCAAAATGGTCTTTCTTGGAATTGATAAAACGTCGCCGTGCCTCTGACCCTTCGTTTCCCCTTGCGGCGCGTATCGACTAAACACCACAGCAAATAGAGGCGCATTGCCGCGCTTCTCGGGAACTAATCGCACGCCTTCAAAATGGTGAAACTAACTTAGCTATTCGGAACAGTGTTGTGGTCTCTTTCTCGACCGGGAACTCTGTTCGAACGGTACCACAATCGCAAAGAATACCGCCGCCCACCCCAGCTTCGGCCTTCGCATACCGGCCTCCGTCTTACCCACTGAGCCAAGGTGTTCCGTTCATTAGGAATGGAATTTATAGACCACCTGTCTATACCACGCCAAAAACATTAATGCCAGCGCAATCCCGGCCTTAACAGGTGAGAGGATTGCAATCGCTCCTGTCCGCACCACGTCTTCTTTACCACCACAATTTTGACATCCAATCTCTCCATAAGGCACGCCACCGTTTTGGCTGACGCCATCGCTCATCTCACTGGAACATCTAACTCGTCTCCTTGTCACATTTCACCTGCAAGTTCATCATTACTCAATCCCCTCGCTACACCTCTTCGTCTAACCAGCCGTCCGAAATGTTTACTTCCATATTGCAAGGTCTATCGGCTAACGTCCGTAGCCTAAACAGTCGATACCGCCTAGACGAACCATCAGTTTTGATAAGAGATGAAGAAGCCAACCTTGTTGCTCTGACTGAGACGTGGCTTTCACCGGACACTTTAGACTACGAACTATTTATTGCGTCGTGAAATCTCTATCGTCGTGATCGGCACCCGCCGAAGAGGGGGGGGGGCTGGAGTCGCCTATACGTTTCTACAGTGTTCACCTCCCAAGAAATCTATAACGCCACGGAGGTTTTACGATGGTCATCAACGCTTGGTTTGGAAACAGTCACGGTTTTATGCTGTAACTCCGAGGCAACCTTACTGGTTTCCGTGGTCTACCGCTCTTCGTCTTTCAATAATCACTTTGAACTGCAACTCCCTAATATTGGGTGACTTTAACTACCCTAAAATAAATTGGGGTTTGCCCGCAACTGAGACCGGTGGTACACCTCAGACACGGATGTTCTTCGATCACCTGCGGGACTTTCACCTTACGCAAGTCGTAACGCTGCCCACTAGGCAATCCAGTCCAGATTCCGTGATAGTGTCTTGGATCTAGTTATATCTTCCGATCCCGACTTGGCGTTTGATGTTTCCCATCTAGCCTCATTGGGTACAACCGACCATGACAAACTCCTGTTCAAGGTTGCATTTCCACCATCGCAGACCATGAAGACAGCCCGTCTTCTACGAAATTTATATATGGTTGACTACGAGGGTTTCAATAATTACCTTGCCAACATCGATTGGATTAAGTTTCTCGGGACTTCCTATGTCGACGATTGTTGGAACGATTTCGTCACTGTCATCCAACGTGGTGTTGGCATTTTCGTCCCTTTCAAGCGAGCTCAACCAAAGACGTTGCCCTACCGAGTGCGCTCCCGTAGGTCCTTCGACCTCAAGGTGGCAACGTACAAACGGTATCTCCGCCTGAAACGTCGCCAAGCGAGTGATGCTATGATCCGCAAGGCCCATCGCGATTGCCACATCCAAAGCCATGCGTAAAGCCAAGAAAAAAACGAAAAGTTACCTGGAATCTCAAATCTCTTCCAATCCCAGAGCTTTTTTGCCTATGTTAATAGCAAACGAAAAAGCAAGTTCACAATTCCGGAGCTACTACGCTCTGACGGTGGTCTCACTGATGACCCTGACGAAATGGCGGCTATTTTGAGTGTTGAAATAGCCGCCATTTCGTCAGGGTCATCAGTGAGACCACCGTCAGAGCGTAGTAGCTCCGGAATTGTGAACTTGCTTTTTCGTTTGCTATTAACATAGGCAAAAAAGCTCTGGGATTGGAAGAGATTTGAGATTCCAGGTAACTTTTCGTTTTTTTCTTGGCTTTACGCATGGCTTTGGATGTGGCATATCGCGATGGGCCTTGCGGATCATAGCATCACTCGCTTGGCGACGTTTCAGGCGGAGATACCGTTTGTACGTTGCCACCTTGAGGTCGAAGGACCTACGGGAGCGCACTCGGTAGGGCAACGTCTTTGGTTGAGCTCGCTTGAAAGGGACGAAAATGCCAACACCACGTTGGATGACAGTGACGAAATCGTTCCAACAATCGTCGACATAGGAAGTCCCGAGAAACTTAATCCAATCGATGTTGGCAAGGTAATTATTGAAACCCTCGTAGTCAACCATATATAAATTTCGTAGAAGACGGGCTGTCTTCATGGTCTGCGATGGTGGAAATGCAACCTTGAACAGGAGTTTGTCATGGTCGGTTGTACCCAATGAGGCTAGATGGGAAACATCAAACGCCAAGTCGGGATCGGAAGATATAACTAGATCCAAGACACTATCACGGAATCTGGACTGGATTGCCTAGTGGGCAGCGTTACGACTTGCGTAAGGTGAAAGTCCCGCAGGTGATCGAAGAACATCCGTGTCTGAGGTGTACCACCGGTCTCAGTTGCGGGCAAACCCCAATTTATTTTAGGGTAGTTAAAGTCACCCAATATTAGGGAGTTGCAGTTCAAAGTGATTATTGAAAGACGGAGAGCGGTAGACCACGGAAACCAGTAAGGTTGCCTCGGAGTTACAGCATAAAACCGTGACTGTTTCCAAACCAAGCGTTGATGACCATCGTAAAACCTCCGTGGCGTTATAGATTTCTTGGAGGTGAACACTGTAGAAACGTATGGGCGACTCCAGCCCCCCCCCTCTTCGGCGGGTGCCGATCACGACGATAGAGATTTCACGACGCAATAAATAGTTCGTAGTCTAAAGTGTCCGGTGAAAGCCACGTCTCAGTCAGAGCAACAAGTTGGCTTCTTCATCTCTTATCAAAACTGATGGTTCGTCTAGGCGGTATCGACTGTTTAGGCTACGACGTTAGCCGATAGACCTTGCAATATGGAAGTAAACATTTCGACGGCTGTTAGACGAGAGGTGTAGCGAGGGGATTGAGTAATGATGAACTTGCAGGTGAAATGTGACAAGAGACGAGTTAGATGTTCCAGTGAGATGAGCGATGGCGTCAGCCAAAACGGTGGCGTGCCTTATGGAGAGATTGGATGTCAAAATTGTGGTGGTAAGAAGACGTGGTGCGGAACAGGAGCGATTGCAATCCTCTCACCTGTTAA
>JAEQBA010003111.1:49067-62566 GCA_019434445.1 Phalangium opilio | reverse complement strand
GTACCCACAAGTACCCACAAGTACCTACAAGTACCCACAAGCACCCACAAGTACCTACAAGCACCCACAAGTACCCACAAGCACCTACAAGTACCCACAAGTACCCATAAGCACCAACAAGTACCGACAAGCACCCACAAGCACCCACAAGTACCTACATGCACCCACAAGTACCTACAAGCACCCACAAGGTAATCAAGTTTAAATAGCTTTAACCTAAACAAGAAAAGATAAAAGGTCCATTAAGCTAGCTATTTGTTCCAAGAATTTGACTATAACCGCGGTAAAACGACCAAACTCGCTTCATACACTACATTACTCATGCTAAAATGTCGCAGGTTCCATAGTTTCAGGGTAAACCACGTAAGTCGGAGCATGTAATTAAAACTATGAAAAACAGTACTTAAACTTAATTTTTCTTGATGAAAAAAAATAGGCGCCAACTATGGATATGGGGCTTTCATTTAAGACCGTTTTCAAATCTATCTAACGTATAGTTATTTTTGTAAGGGTATGGACAAAATTTGTAACTTTGGAAAATTTCCCACGTTATTTCTATGGGAAATTTCCAGTTTTTCGTCAAAATCTGTGATTAATTTTATGGAAATGAAAAGCACCCTTAGCAACTTTATTTTTATAAAATAAACTAATAATGGATCTCTTTGAAATTTTAACCCCATATTAAGGGTCCGAATTGTGGTTCAGTGGATTTTTTTTGAACCAATTAGTACAATACAAAAAAAAACTACATCCAAACAAAAAACCCTCCTTATACATAAGAGCAGTATGAAGTCTTATCTAAGAGAGCTACCGCTCTCATAGAATTATCCGAACATTTGTGTCAAGGTCACATTATTTACATCCCCGTATCTCTGGTAGAACCAGAGTTACGAGCCTCCAGAATTTAGTCTAATATATTTCCTATGGAGGGGTTTGTTTGTTTACGATTAGCTTAATTACTCGACTCCTGTTTGTCGTAGCCCTAATTCTTAGTATGGCTAGATGGGGGACAAATTGGTCTATAACATACTCAAAGGACATCCCCGTATCTCCAGTAGAAACAGAGTTACGAGCCTGCAAAGTATAGTCTAATGCATTTTCTATGGAGGGGTTTGTTTGTTCACGTATTGCTTAATTACTTGACCCTGTTCTTTCGATTAAAAATAATAACATATCTTTAGTTAAGCGGTTATCGCGTCCGCCTCACTTCCGGAAGGCCACAGGTTCGAAACCGCGAAGTTTTTTTTTTTGCTTGGAACATGCAAAGATCTTTATAATTATCCGAACATTTGTGTCAAGGTCACATTATTTACATCCCCGTATCTCTGGTAGAACCAGAGTTACGAGCCTCCAGAATTTAGTCTAATGTATTTTCTATGGAGGGGTTTGTTTGTTTACGATTAACTTAATTACTCGACTACTGTTTGTCGTAGCCCTAATTCTTAGTATGGCTAGATGGGGGACAAATTGGTCTATAACATACTCAAAGGACATCCCCGTATCTCCAGTAGAAACAGAGTTACGAGCCTGCAAAGTTTATTTTCAAAAATCAAAAGTAACCTTCTAACAATAAGTGAGACAAAAATAAGTTGACGACGATATTCAGGTAGCCTCAAGTTTAAAGTATCCTTGTATGGGGAGCAAAGAGTACTATAACATATCCAAAGGAGATCCCAGTATCTCTTGTAGAACAAGAGTTATGAGCTTCCAAGTTTAGTGCAAAAATCATAAGTAACATAATAAAAATAAGTGAGACGATACCAAAGTTGACGAACATTTTGCTTAATATCTCGGCCCCTGTTTGTCGTAGCTCAATGTTTTTAGAATGGTTAGATGGGGGACAATTTGGACTATATCATATCCTAAGGACATCCCCGTATCTCTAGTAGACACAGAGTTATGGGCCTGCAAAGTATAGTCTAATGCATTTCCTATGGACGGGTTGTTTGTTTACGTTTAGCTTAATTACTCGGCCCCTGTTTGTCGTAGCTCAAAGTTTTTAGTATGGTTAGATGGGGGACAAATTGGACTATAACATATCCTAAGGACATCCCCGTATCTCTAGTAGACACAGAGTTATGGGCCTGCAAATTATAGTCTAATGCATTTCCTATGGACGGGTTGTTTGTTTACGTTTAGCCCTACTACTCGGCCCCTGTTTGTCGTAGCTCAATGTTTTTAGTATGGTTAGATGGGGGACAAATTGGACTATAACATACTCAAAGGACATCCCCGTATCTCCAGTAGAAACAGAGTTACGAGCCTGCAAAGTATAGTCTAATGCATTTTCTATGGAGGGGTTTGTTTGTTCACGTATTGCTTAATTACTTGACCCTGTTCCTTCGATTAAAAATAATAACATATCTTTAGTGTAGCGGTTATCGCATCCGCCTCACTCCCACAGGTTCGAAACCGCGAAGTTTTGTTTTTTTGCTTGGAACATGCAAAGACCTTTATAATTATCCGAACATTTGTGTCAAGGTCACATTATTTACATCCCCGTATCTCTGGTAGAACCAGAGTTACGAGCCTCCAGAATTTAGTCTAATGTATTTCCTATGGAGGGGTAGGTTTGTTTACGATTAGCTTAATTACTCGACTACTGTTTGTCGTAGCCCTAATTCTTAGTATGGCTAGATGGAGGACAAATTGGTCTATAACATACTCAAAGGACATCCCCGTATCTCCAGTAGAAACAGAGTTACGAGCCTGCAAAGTTTATTTTCAAAAATCAAAAGTAACCTTCTAACAATAAGTGAGACAAAAAATAAGTTGACGACGATATTCAGGTAGCCTCAAGTTTAAAGTATCCTTGTATGGGGAGCAAAGAGTACTATGACATATCCAAAGGAGATCCCAGTATCTCTTGTAGAACAAGAGTTATGAGCCTCCAAAGTTTAGTGCAAAAATCATAAGTAACATAATAAAAATAAGTGAGACGATACCAAAGTTGACGAACATTTTGCTTAATATCTCGGCCCCTGTTTGTCGTAGCTCAATGTTTTTAGTATGGTTAGATGGGGGACAATTTGGACTTTATCATATCCTAAGGACATCCCCGTATCTCTAGTAGACACAGAGTTATGGGCCTGCAAAGTATAGTCTTATGCATTTCCTATGGACGGGTTGTTTGTTTACGTTTAGCTTAATTACTCGGCCCCTGTTTGTCGTAGCTCAAAGTTTTTAGTATGGTTAGATGGGGGACAAATTGGACTATAACATATCCTAAGGACATCCCCGTATCTCTAGTAGACACAGAGTTATGGGCCTGCAAATTATAGTCTAATGCATTTCCTATGGACGGGTTGTTTGTTTACGTTTAGCTTAATTACTCGGCCCCTGTTTGTCGTAGCTCAATGTTTTTAGTATGGTTAGATGGGGGACAAATTGGACTATAACATACTCAAAGGACATCCCCGTATCTCCAGTAGAAACAGAGTTACGAGCCTGCAAAGTATAGTCTAATGCATTTTCTATGGAGGGGTTTGTTTGTTCACGTATTGCTTAATTACTTGACCCTGTTCCTTCGATTAAAAATAATAACATATCTTTAGTGTAGCGGTTATCGCATCCGCCTCACTCCCGGAAGGCCACAGGTTCGAAACCGCGAAGTTTTTTTTTTTTTGCTTGGAACATGCAAAGACCTTTATAATTATCCGAACATTTGTGTCAAGGTCACATTATTTACATCCCCGTATCTCTGGTAGAACCAGAGTTACGAGCCTCCAGAATTTAGTCTAATGTATTTCCTATGGAGGGGTGTGTTTGTTTACGATTAGCTTAATTACTCGACTACTGTTTGTCGTAGCCCTAATTCTTAGTATGGCTAGATGGGGGACAAATTGGTCTATAACATACTCAAAGGACATCCCCGTATCTCCAGTAGAAACAGAGTTACGAGCCTGCAAAGTTTATTTTCAAAAATCAAAAGTAACCTTCTAACAATAAGTGAGACAAAAAATAAGTTGACGACGATATTGAGGTAGCCTCAAGTTTAAAGTATCCTTGTATGGGGAGCAAAGAGTACTATAACATATTCTAGGAGAGCGGTCGCTCTCTTAGATAAGACTTGATACTGCCTCTAATGCTAAAGGAGGGTTCTTTGATTGGCCGTAACTTTTTTCGTATTGTGTTTGCTGCTTTGAAATTTTGCCAGTGAACTAAAATTTGGGCCCTTATTTTGTGGTTAAAATTTCAAAGAGATCCAACTAATAGTTAATTCTATAATGAAAAAAGTTGTTAAGGGTGGTTTTAGAATCCATAAAATTAATCAGACATTTGGTGAAATATACTATGTTGTTCCATAGAGATAACATGTGATTTTTTTGAAAAATGACCTTAATTGGGATCGTGTATAAAGAAAACTATTCATTCGTTACCTTTGGGAACCATCTTAAATGAAAGATAGAAGTCCATAGATGTGCCTTTTCTTAGTTTCATTAAGATAAATTAAGTTTAAGTATTGATTTTTATCATTATTAACACATACTTTGACTTACGTTGTTTTGGTATTGGAATTACGGCGTTTTACCACTGTTAGAGACACGCATTTTAGCACTAATTTTTTATATTGGACTTAAGGCGTTTTTGTCGTGATTCACGCCGTTAGAGGGATATTCTGAGAGAGCGGTAGCTCTCTTAGATAAGACTTCATACTGCTTTTAATGTATAAGGAGGGTTTTTTGTTTGGATGTAGTTTTTTTTGTATTGTATTAATTCATTCGAAAAAATTCCACAGAACTACAATTCGGGCCCTTAATATGTGGTTAAAATTTCAAAGAGATTCATAAATTAGTTTATTTTATGAAAAATAAAGTTGCTAAGGGTGGTTTTCATTTCCATAAAATTAATCACACCTTTTGATGAAAAACAGGAATTTTTCCCATAGAAATAACATGGGAAATTTTTCGAAAAAAACAAATCGGTTATTCGTGATTTAGGAAAACTATACGTTGGTTAGTTTTGGGAACGGTCTTAAATTAAACTTTAAACCTTTTTCTAGGACCATTTTTAAGGTTTTTGAGAAAAATTAATTTTAAGTATGTTTAATTTTAAATTTCAAAAACTACCCCAATCTGCGATATTTTGGCATGGATACACTGTTTTATTAGCAAATATCAGCGCAACCAATATTGGCCTTTTTTTACGTATAGTTGCCTCATAATAATCCGATTGTTTATTCTTAATGCCTTTTGGTTGAAATGGCCTATCGATAGTCAGATAAGACTGCTTTAATAGCTCTTTTCCCCTTTTTCACCCCGTTTGTGGCCGCCATTTTTTTAAGGGAAAAAAATTTGAGAGTGGGTCCTTTTTCGTTGTCATTTTCATATATTTTGAGGATTTGCTCATGGATGGATTTTAAATATAATATAAAGTAGGTTTCAAGCTTTAATATAAGCCCAATTTCATAATTTTCCACCTTTTTATTGTCCCACAATCTATTTCTAAACTTGGCACTTTTTTTAAGGCGGTGAAATTGCGCTAAGCCTTGGCTTACCGCTAATTTTGCCATTTAAAAAAATGTTTACCTCTCGTTGCCCGTTACTTCGCCTTCTCGTATCGTCGAATTTTTAAAGTTTAGACTTTGAAAGTAGTGCTTTGTTTTCTTAAATATTACTTAATTGTATAAAGTTTTAATATTATAATTGCGTAAAACGAATTCAATGTTTTTTGTTGATGGAACGCGCCTTGCATTTGAATTTCGTTCCCTCGAAACCACCCCCTTTAAGGGGCCGGACTCCGAAGGCTTTTTCTTTATCGTCTGTCAGCCCCCAAAACAGCTGTAGTGAATGTTATTTACTAAAAAATGTATGCGGTCAGTGTGTTGTTTTTGCATTTTAATGCTTCTAATCGTGGTACGCGTCGAGGTTTACGAATCCAACGTGTGTTGCTAAATGAAAATCAAGGGTGGATACTATATGATCTATGCTTTAAAAGGAATTTGACGGCGAAAGTCAAGCAAAACGGTATTAGGCCTTGCCAAAAGTTGACAGCTATAGCAAGCCTTCCTCCGATAATCATTATCACATGTCAATGATGTAAGAAATTGACCCTCGGATATCCTGTGACTAGGAGATGGTTATAAAGTTACTAAGTCTCGATTTTGGAGGTAGATACTGTCTAGTGACACTTAAAGTAACGATTTAATCTTATAAACAGACTACCATCATAAGCCCATATCGTAAATTAACCGATGTTGATATCAAAGCTTAATAATTTTTTTAACTCCATGAATCTTAAATATCAACATCAAAAATTATCTACTGAAAGAGATAACTACTTATATTCCATTCAAATTTCTCGCAACATATCAAATTAACGAGTAGAAATGTGCAAATGAAGTTCAAACGATTAATTGGGCAAATTCCTATATTGTTCACCGTTACCGATCACACATAGATTTGCGTCCTTCAGTAGTGTTTATTATGCTTGTGAAATGGTAAGCGAAATCTGCGATTAAAGTTTAAAATAGACATGAGCAAAAAGGGCTTTATAAATATCAACTCGGTGACTAAAATTAAATTTAAAATAAATCATTTGCATAATGCACATTTTAGATTTTTAATTACAGTACTAACGCTTCCCACGAAAAGAATGTATAATTGTCAGCCTTTTCCAACAGTATCATTAGGTGTTTATGAAATTAAAAATAAATAAATTTTTTTGGTTTAATTATTGATGGTTGTTAAAGAGGTTTGGACTACCTTAATCTGGTCTCTGATGGAGAAAGCTCTGCGTTAGTGTAAACAATAGTTTTTAAACTGAATCATGGGATGGTTTAGTTATTATTTAGTGACAATTATTAGGTAACAGTTAAATTTGAAAATTTTTTGCTGTCCATAACTCCGTTTTAAAAATTATAATTTCTAATTTTGTAAAATAATTATCTCTTTACGATAAATACAGTTTATTTCCCTAACTTTCAACTTAGGCCCTCGACTATGGGAGCATCTAGTTGTGCTACCCCCAGATATTTTCTTATATCACTCTAAGAAAAATTAATTATGTTAGGAACGAAATGATTAACGTAAGTTGATGAAGAAATTCATTATTATTTAATAGATATTTTTCATAACAGTAATTACATTAATCACCCATTTATGTTAGTATAAATGATTTGTGTTAATATACAACATGTGATTTAGTGGAATAATTATAAAAATTGATGAAGCCAGAGCTAAAGAATTAAAATTGAATAGGCATAAAACAGCGATTAGAGCTCGACTTTATCTCTCCATTGTCAACGTCACTTTATCTTAATCCATAATTGAAAATTATCCACAGATCTTGCGTGTTAAATCGTATTATATCCACAACTTTATTTATAAATAATTGGTTATCCACTGATTTGTGGATAATGGATAGAAAATGTCGAGCTCTAATTGCGATATAGCTAAAATCAATCCCACTGGCTATTTATAATACAATATAACCTTTGCCCTAGGTTAACTGTTTTGAAAAAGTACTGATATGATTTATTGTGTTAAAAAATAAAGAGTTGTAAAATCAGGATTGTTAGGCTCCACAGCTTTGTAAATCATTAAAAACACGTTTTATTCTGGAAGTAATTTTATTTGTTAAATTTAAAACATAAAATAGTAATACAATTTATTTAATTGAATAATTATTAATAAATTTCAATAACTGTTTAATTTTAAATAATTTTTAATTAGTAAATTTATGTGAACAAATGTTTGTGAAATAATTATGTTTAAAAATTTTGGATGATTAATGGTTTATATTTTTAATGAATGATGAATGCTTATAATAATTTAATTTTTGATGATAAATGATGATGCTACCTAAAAACCATAGGATTGTATTATAAGTTGGAACACAAGAAAGCAGTTGACCTGTATAATATCAAAAGTTCATAGGAAAACAAAAAGTATCATTCACTGAATCTTGTTAGCATCGTGTAATATGAGAAAACCGCCATAACGCTTACAAAAGTGTGTTTTTGTTTCCCTTAACAACCGTAGCAAGTGTCATAACTTAACAACGTCAATAAAGTGGACGATGTTATAGTTTGGATCGCTAACATTGAGTACTTATAGCTTACATATATTATAAATCTTTGACCTCAAAAAATTTATTTATTGGTTGAGGTGGGTCGTTTGCTTCTCATTTCACATGGTGCTATAGACAAGGGCTGGGAACTATGATAAAAGTATACTTTTGGTTTTGAACTATAAGCCTTTGATAATACCATAAGTTAATAAGATATGCTCCATAAGTATGAGATACTTCGTAATGCTAAAGACAGCTCGAGCTACTTCGAGAACGTCAAACGAGAACTAAATACACTCGGTCAATTTTGTAGAAATTTCATCGTCCTATTTATTAGTCTGCATTACTAAGCCTTTGAAAGCGCCTCACCAGGAGTCCAGGACTGGGATTTAGAATCTATGATCTAGGTCACTTAATGACAAGCTTTAAGTAACCAGTGACAAACTTATGGAACATACTTTATGAACTTGGGGTAATACCAATAGAGAGCCCTTCATGGTTAAATCAAAATATTCCTTGAGTCTTACTTTAAATTTTGAAATTTCACTGATTCAGAATAATTAATGTTTAAGTTAATTGAAGGTAATTTTACTTTTGCGGTGTCCCAATTCAATACAGGTTATTTTTAATAATACTTACAATTACACTGAAAGGGTGTCCATCTTTTCCACAACAACCTCTTTCAGTTGTGTCTCCTCCTTTTCGCCGCCTTCAGGCGCGTTTCCTATTTCGCCCTCAGGCGCTTTCTCTTTTTCGCCCTCGGGGGCTTTTTTCTCCGCTTTACGCCCTTTTGTCACAGAATTTAAGTAAGAAAGATCAATATTATTAATTTTCTCTAAAGAATTTAGTTGCTCTATCAGCGGGGTCGACTAATCTGCAGGTCCTCTGAATGTCTGAAATGCAGTCCACGGTAGGAAACCTACTATTTGTAGTATGCAGGTTCGGTTCACATTTAAAAATAGAAGAAAGCAATTCTAAAATTCATTGCCTAACATACAGTCCAACAAAATTAGAGTTTCAACTCTGAAATCTTTTGACTAAAACGCAGTACTCTGAAATGCAGTCTCGAAAATTATTATTTTCAACTCTGAAATCTTTTGACTAAAACGCAGTACTCTGAAATGCAGTCCTCGAAAATTATTATTTTCAACTCTGAAATCTTTTGACTAAAACGCAGTACTCTGAAATGCAGTCCTCGAAAATTATTATTTTCAACTCTGAAATCTTTTGACTAAAATGCAGTACTCTGAAATGCAGTCCTCCAAAATTATTAATTTCAACTCTGAAATCGGTTGACTAAAATGCAGTACTCTGAAATGCAGTCCTCGAAAATTATTATTTTCAACTCTGAAATCTTTGACTAAAACGCAGTACTCTGAAATGCAGTCCTCGAAAATAATAAATTTCAACTCTGAAATCGGTTGACTAAAGTGCAGTACTCTGAAATGCAGTCCTAAAATATCCGAATTTCAACTCTGAAATCGGTTGACTAAAATGCAGTACTCTGAAAAGCAGTCCACGAAAATAATAAATTTCAACTCTGAAATCGGTTGACTAAAGTGCAGTACTCTGAAATGCAGTCCTAAATATCCGAATTTCAACTCTGAAATCTTTTGACTAAAATGCAGTACTCTGAAATGCAGTCCTCGAAAATTATTATTTTCAACTCTGAAATCTTTTGACTAAAATGCAGTACTCTGAAATGCAGTCCTCGAAAACTATTAATTTCAACTCTGAAATCTTTTGACTAAAGTGCAGTACTCTGAAATGCAGTCCTAAAAAATCCGAATTTCAACTCTGAAATCTTTTGACTAAAATGCAGTACTCTGAAATGCAGTCCTCGAAACTTATTATTTTGAACTCTGAAATCTTTTGACTAAAATGCAGTACTCTGAAATGCAGTCCTCGAAAATTATTATTTTGAACTCTGAAATCTTTTGACTAAAATGCAGTACTCTGAAATGCAGTCCTCGAAAATTATTAATTTCAACTCTGAAATCTTTTGACTAAAGTGCAGTACTCTGAAATGCAGTCCTCGAAAATTATTATTTTCAACTCTGAAATCTTTTGACTAAAATGCAGTACTCTGAAATGCAGTCCTCGAAAATTATTAATTTCAACTCTGAAATTGGTTGACTAAAATGCAGTACTCTGAAATGCAGTCCTAGAAAATTATTATTTTCAACTCTGAAATCTTTTGACTAAAATGCAGTACTCTGAAATGCAGTCCTCGAAAATTATTAATTTCAACTCTGAAATCTTTTGACTAAAGTGCAGTACTCTGAAATGCAGTCCTCGAAAATTATTATTTTCAACTCTGAAATCTTTTGACTAAAATGCAGTACTCTGAAATGCAGTCCTCGAAAATTATTAATTTCAACTCTGAAATCGGTTGACAAAAATGCAGTACTCTGAAATGCAGTCCTCGAAAATTATTATTTTCAACTCTGAAATCTTTTGACTAAAACGCAGTACTCTGAAATGCAGTCCTCGAAAATTATTATTTTCAACTCTGAAATCTTTTGACTAAAATGCAGTACTCTGAAATGCAGTCCTCAAAATTATTAATTTCAACTCTGAAATCGGTTGACTAAAATGCAGTACTCTGAAATGCAGTCCTCGAAAATTATTATTTTCAACTCTGAAATCTTTTGACTAAAACGCAGTACTCTGAAATGCAGTCCTCGAAAATAATAAATTTCAACTCTGAAATCGGTTGACTAAAGTGCAGTACTCTGAAATGCAGTCCTAAAATATCCGAATTTCAACTCTGAAATCGGTTGACTAAAATGCAGTACTCTGAAAAGCAGTCCACGAAAATAATAAATTTCAACTCTGAAATCGGTTGACTAAAGTGCAGTACTCTGAAATGCAGTCCTAAATATCCGAATTTCAACTCTGAAATCTTTTGACTAAAATGCAGTACTCTGAAATGCAGTCCTCGAAAATTATTATTTTCAACTCTGAAATCTTTTGACTAAAATGCAGTACTCTGAAATGCAGTCCTCGAAAATTATTATTTTCAACTCTGAAATCTTTTGACTAAAATGCAGTACTCTGAAATGCAGTCCTCGAAAACTATTAATTTCAACTCTGAAATCTTTTGACTAAAGTGCAGTACTCTGAAATGCAGTCCTAAAAAATCCGAATTTCAACTCTGAAATCTTTTGACTAAAATGCAGTACTCTGAAATGCAGTCCTCGAAAATTATTAATTTCAACTCTGAAATCTTTTGACTAAAGTGCAGTACTCTGAAATGCAGTCCTCGAAAATTATTATTTTCAACTCTGAAATCTTTTGACTAAAATGCAGTACTCTGAAATGCAGTCCTCGAAAATTATTAATTTCAACTCTGAAATCTTTTGACTAAAACGCAGTACTCTGAAATGCAGTCCTCGAAAATTATTAATTTCAACTCTGAAATCGGCTGACTAAATTGCAGTACTCTGAAAAGCAGTCCACGAAAATAATAAATTTCAACTCTGAAATCGGTTGACTAAAGTGCAGTACTCTGAAAAGCAGTCCACGAAAATAATAAATTTCAACTCTGAAATCGGTTGACTAAAGTGCAGTACTCTGAAAAGCAGTCACGAAAATAATAAATTTCAACTCTGAAATCGGTTGACTAAAGTGCAGTACTCTGAAATGTAGTCCTAAAAATATCCGAATTTCAACTCTGAATCGGTTGACTAAAATGCAGTACTCTGAAAAGCAGTCCACGAAAATAATAAATTTCAACTCTGAAATCTTTTGACTAAAGTGCAGTACTCTGAAATGCAGTCCTAAAAAATCCGAATTTCAACTCTGAAATCTTTTGACTAAAATGCAGTACTCTGAAATGCAGTCCTCGAAAATTATTAATTTCAACTCTGAAATCTTTTGACTAAAGTGCAGTACTCTGAAATGCAGTCCTCGAAAATTATTATTTTCAACTCTGAAATCTTTTGACTAAAATGCAGTACTCTGAAAAGTATCTGAATGCAGTCTCGAAAAATTAATTTAATTTCAACTCTGAAATCGGTTGACTAAAATGCAGCAGTACTCTGAAATGCAGTCCTCGAAAATTATTATTTTCAACTCTGAAATCTTTTGACTAAAACGCAGTACTCTGAAATGCAGTCCTCGAAAATAATAAATTTCAACTCTGAAATCGGTTGACTAAAGTGCAGTACTCTGAAATGCAGTCCTAAAATATCCGAATTTCAACTCTGAAATCGGTTGACTAAAATGCAGTACTCTGAAAAGCAGTCCACGAAAATAATAAATTTCAACTCTGAAATCGGTTGACTAAAGTGCAGTACTCTTGAAATGCAGTCCTAAATATCCGAATTTCAACTCTGAAATCTTTTGACTAAAATGCAGTACTCTGAAATGCAGTCCTCGAAAATTATTATTTTCAACTCTGAAATCTTTTGACTAAAATGCAGTACTCTGAAATCCACCTTGTTCAGCGAGCAGTCCTCGAAAACTATTAATTTCAACTCTGAAATCTTTTGACTAAAATGCAGTCCTCGAAAATTATTATTTTCAACTCTGAAATCGGTTGACTAAAATGCAGTACTCTGAAATAAAGTACTCGAAAATTATTAATTTTAACTCTGAAATCTTTGGACTAAAACGCAGTACTCTGAAATGCAGTCCTCGAAAATTATTATTTTCAACTCTGAAATCTTTTGACTAAAATGCAGTACTCTGAAATGCAGTCCTCGAAAATTATTATTTTCAACTCTGAAATCTTTTGACTAAAATGCAGTACTCTGAAATGCAGTCCTCGAAAACTATTAATTTCAACTCTGAAATCTTTTGACTAAAATGCAGTCCTCGAAAAATTATTATTTTCAACTCTGAAATCGGTTGACTAAAATGCAGTACTCTGAAATAAAGTACTCGAAAATATTAATTTTAACTCTGAAATCTTTGGACTAAAATTGTTCTAAATGACTAATTGCAGTATTCAACAAACTATATTGTTAATATTAACTCTGAAACTGATTTCCAGATTCCTTAAATTTATTCAGCAGTTCTTTTTTCACCACACTTATTAAATTAACAATATTTTGGCTTTTATTTGCAGTTATGGCATACAAAATTCCTCTTTTAGATTCTTCTTACTAGTTGCAATTTGAGTGAAAACCAGAACCGGCAGGCAACGCAGAAAACTATTGTATCCGTATTATTATCATTTATTATACACGAAGGCGTATCACAAGTAGACCATTCTTGCTCGTTGAACTTCTTGTCCAAAATTCGGTTTCTTCTTAGTTCCCAAATTTTATTTGGTTGGAAGAGGGTTTCTCAATAAACGTAGAAGGTCTTCTTGACTACTTTTAAAATGTGGTGGCACTCGCTTTTTCTTGTCATAAATTTTGTCAAAAATGTAACCTTGTGATGCATTTTCATAAATTCGATTGATCCAGAAACGAAGTAGTTTGGAGTTGCGCGAAATGTTTGAATCAACGTGTACTCCCCTTAAAACGGAGTACACATTT
>JAEQBA010003111.1:0-47604 GCA_019434445.1 Phalangium opilio | reverse complement strand
AATGTTAAATAAGGGTCTCTGAACAATCGCGTAACGCCGTGCCTTTTATTAACAAAATTCTCGTGGCACGCTCGGTTTCGAATGAAATATATCGCGAGATTTGATAGTAATGACGCGCGATGTGAATATCGTGGCGCTAGACATGGAGCGTGCAGGAAGTTACACGCTTGGTCGGAGGTCCTTATTTTAAAATAATCCATCAAATCTCAAAGTATTTGTTTTTAAAATCATTCAGATGTATTTTCTGGAGGTATTACTATGCAGATTGGTAATAATCAATAAAAAATCACTTTATTTTTCATTTTACCCTCCTTTTAAATTGAGATTGTAACAACCAGACAATTTTCGTTATTGCGTTCGATGGAATAACAATACCAAATGCATTAACTGATTTTATATAATGACGTATACAATTTTAGGGGGGTAATTCTTTCTACGATTTTATATTTTAAAAAATATTAAAAAATACTACTACGATTGTAGTTAATGCACATTGTTAATGCATTATTTTCGAAAAAAACATCTGATATACTTGCCTGACGCGTCTGGTGAGTTTTTAAACAAGTCAAAATCTTCGAAAACTAAAATAAAAAATAGATATAAATTGAATAGATGATCATAATCAAATACGAACCAGAGATCGTATATTTATGTAAAATGAGGATTTTCTGACTATATAGACCCATTTCATTTGAGCTCGGAATTATTTTCGAATTATTCAGAAATTTATCGTTATGGATATTATGCTACTTAAGAAAAAACACCAGTGTAATAATCTTTGTGAATGGACAAAATTAAAGTTATAACTGATATCAGTATGACACGCTGTATCCTCTAAATATTATATTAATACTTATGTAACATGATTCTTCCCAAGCTCACCACCCTTTTGTTTGCTCTCTTGCTCATCAAACTTCTGATGGAAACGCACCAGGGGGTGAATTCTACAACTGTTCGGTACTAAATCCTAGTCAGCAATCAACCCAAAACCTCGTGTGAAGTGGGACAAAAATCCACAATCGCGCCTTGGCAAATATTTAAGCGTGATAGAGTTAACTATTTATCGCGAATGTGATTTTAGTTTACTAGCTTTTCTCACAATTATTCTAATGTTGGAAAGAATCATGTTAAAACCACGCCGGTATGTGGTACACTTCTCTCGAAGAGAAGTATTATATGCTTCTACTGATATGTGCATACACTTTTCGCGAGATCTGATTTGCTTGTTATATGTATCTCTATAGTCTAATACAATGCATCTTTCAAACTTTCTCAAATAGTTTTATATAGGATCTCTATTTTAAAATTCAAAGTAGAGTGTAGCCTGTTCAAAAACGTACCTTTATCATTGTCATAGTCTGGCATAGGCATTGTTTCAAATTTGTCATGAACATCAGGTTTTTGTTTTCCTGAGGGCTTTTCCATGCAGCTCTCGATCAATTTTTTTCGTTCTTTATTTTTTTAAACTTTTCTTTATCAGCTGCATTACGATGCTTCGAAGCCACCTTGTTTCGCGATTTACGTGTCAACACGTTCAAGTTAAAAGTTTTTTACAATCCGGAATTCTTTGTTTCAAGAGCATAAGAACAGACAAAATATGGAAACAAATTGATGGCCCGGACTTACAACTGCATGATAAGTTTCCTTTTTCATCATAGGCTAGAGTGTATGACAATTCACGCTTTGTTGGGTGCCTAATTATAAACACCTTCGATTTCGCATTAATAGAGATCAAGTTTTGATCTAAAACCGTTTTTGCTAGATTGTGCTTATCAAAGTGTGTGTTAACTGGTTTTGGTCCTGAGCTTCCTTTAACATAGTCTTTTAGTAATTCAACTAGAATATCTTCGGAGTAAACTCTTCTCCTCAACGGTAAATGTTTCATTATTTGAGGCCACTTCTTAAATTCGGTTCTTGGAGTAAAAATATCTTCCTCACTCCACGATTTTGCGAAATCTATTAAGCAGTTGATTTGAGTTGTATACAACACGAAAGATAACATGTCAACAGGATAATTTTCCCAGATTTTTGGTGTGTTATTAACGCATTAAAATAGCTTGAGTTATTAGAACTACCAAGAATAAAGTTCAATTTGTCTTTGGTCGTTACTGAATATTTAAGTTTATCATATACCATTTTCAGAAATGATTCATAAACCACTTTCTTTTTTAGAGTAATGAATCATGAAAAAAACAGGTAGCACTGGATTTTCCTCGAAAGCTATGTTCTTTACGAATAATACCGTTACGAAAAAATTTGAGAACTTCACATTTTTCTCACAAAAAGCGATATCATTAAGCGAATCCTGCTTTTTCAATATTTCGTTTGCCAAAGCTATTGCACCAGCGTCCCCTAATACTACTATATCAAAGGGTGCCACTTGTAATAAACAAATAAATTCCCCTAAATCGTGATTTTTGGCCATTTCTAAAAGATTGTATATCTCGGAGCGTTTCATTCTGGTATTGCAGTCAGTTTCACAATTGGTTATGGAAAAAGATTCATTGTGTGAAAGCAGCGGTCGAGGGATCTCAGGAGTGAGTTTATCGCTCGGCTTATGAATCTTCATATAGTTTTCGGAGTAAACTTCATTATCTCCTAGATAATATATGATGATAATTTTTATCTCAGAATCAATAGCTTCTGTCACTTCTTTCTTAAAATTTAAATATCTTGGTGTATTTTCAGGATTGCGTAGTTTGTAGTATATCTTTCTAAGGGTGTTTTTCCACAAGTACTTTCCAGTTTGTTCAAAACTTTTATAGCCATCTTTTAAATACTCCATATCAGAATCGTTATTGCGCCTATAAAGGTACACTTCGCCGGATTTCGGAAGAATTGGTGGTCGATTAGCGATGTATTTAGATAATTTCGAAGATGAAGATTTGTTTATGTATTTTTCAGCTTTTGTAAAGTGCAGTGCCTCATTACGGTGTTTAAAAACAATATTACATCTATTTTCGTTCAAATCTAGAAAGAAATTTATTTTCCAGTTAAGCTTCATGTTGGCGATTTCAAATTCAAAACCGGATTTACGACCCCTGACGCTAATCTTTCTGTCCTTAAATGAATCATTTCCCGTCCCACATTAAGAGCACAGTGTATTCTTCAAAGCAAACGTCACTGTGGCACCCTTTTAACATGGGGGTGTGTCAAAGAAAAAGCAAAAATAGACAACGCGTTTTAAATAGTCCCTTAATGTTTCATATTTTTTCCAAATAATATCAAAAACCAAGAAGAGAAAATAGGCCTACCCATTTAGATAAAACCACTTCGGCAGCAACTCTAGATTCTGTGGCATTTTTTAAACTCAAAATGAAGTCTATATTCGTATTGAGCTCCGCCACCATCAAAATAGCCAGAGTAATCAGTCATTTAGTTGGAAAAGTTCTTGAATAGCAAAATATTGAAACGAAAATTGCTCACACAAATTACGTCACGTAAAACAATACGGATTTTGACCCCTCTTCGTCACATGTATCTAAACCCTCCCGCTAAAAATACGCAATCTCCATAAAATTAAACTAGCCATTAAGTAAATCAAATGTGAAATTTTCCCATAATATCTAGATTTTTAACATGCACACAATTTTTATACATAGTCTTGTTAATTAGAATTTGACTAGCACTTATAGTCTGTCAGTAGTAAACGTGACTGTGGTTCCCAATTTTTTTTTTGGTTTTTAATTTAGCAAAACTCGAATACACCCTTCTCCTGACTGAAGCCCTTTTATGGTTATTATGAACTTTCCCTAACAGCATGATCTTAAAATACTAACCTACCAAAGCAACCCAAAACAAGTTCCAGGCGGGCAATTTCCAAGAACACCACCCACCTCTTGGATATTATTTTGGTTTGGTTTTTTTAAAAGTATATGAGGTAAAACCAAACGAAATTAAAATCCGAGAGGTGGGTGGTATTCTGGGAAATAGCCGTAATGGGCCTTGCATTAGTTACATCCGAATAAAGGTTTAAGGCTCATTACCAGCGTATATATTAAATCAGTAGGTGCGATAGTACCGAAATCAAAACGTGTTACCTTCCATAGCTTAATCCTTCGTTTTTTTCTCTCAAAAATGTAGAAATTCTATTCAACTCATTGGAAATAAATAAGTCGAGTACCCAATTTCTCAAAGCGCGAACATCGATACCAAAACATATTTCCTTCAAATTATGATGTCGGACTCCAAAAGCATAAAAACATATAACCTGTTACAGGCATATTAACTGATATCAATTATAATAAACTGGAGCTGCTCAAAATAAAAGTGATTGTAATTATGCTATTATTTAAAGCATAAATTTATTCACTAACAGGAATTTATGTCTGCATTGACTAATTTAACTTATTAGTCAGTTAGTGAAATCCATCATGTTCTAACTTTCCGGGAAGTTTCTTTAAGCAGACGACTCTGTCTTGAGACCGTGAGCCCGTACATAGCCCACTCCTTCACGCTTTGGGTCCACGCGCTATTGAAGCCACTCCAAGCAACTTTGAAACTTGGCATAAAAATAAGAAACCGTTTTCTACACATCTCATTTAAATGTCAAGATATTTGATCCAATATTTTCTGAAGTAGGGCCAAAAATGTATTCTTCCCTTATTATATAGCGCCTTCAGCCAAAGCGTGATCGAGTCGGCTATACTCCTTGAGCTCTCTTCCAAGTAGTCTGCTAGGGACGACGTTTAAGTGTTTTCCTTTCTGCATTTATTCGCACACGCGTTCTGGCTTACCTTTGGACTTCATTAAACGTTTTGGATCAGAAAAATATTACCGCGCACTTGCAAATCAACTTGTTAATTATTTATTTGGCAATATACATATTGCAGCTATAGATGTTGGGTAAGTGCAAATTGTTAAAAGGCACATGTATTTTAATTGACTAAGAAATAGACCTAAGATTTTGCATCCGTTTATGGAAAACGAACAGCACGACCTTTTCTGGTTTTCTACTGTACAGCATACTTAATTTTTCTATTACTAAGCTAAACTATGTATTTGGCCTAGTGAAGAAGCTCTGAAACGAAATTGAAATTTGCTCTATTTTGGATCGAAAAAAGTTGAAATAAATAATCAAGAGTGATTTCTTTGAGATTTCCGTCATTTCTGAAAGGTTTACCCTTCTTTTTTTAGTCACAACCTTACTATACTGGTATCATACCATGTGCATGACGCACCATTAAAAGCTGTGTGCAGCTAAATTTGATGCAGGTGGTCGTGATTTACATAGAAATTGGTAAATGTCTGATGTTATTATTATAGTTTTAATAGTGTAATCAAATACTTCACATTTTAGAACGTGAATATAAAAATGGATAACGCTACGGATAATATTGTTTACAAAGTGTTGCAGCAAACTATATCTTTGGCGAAGGCAAAATCTTTACTGGAAAAGTTTGAATCTGGAAAGAAGAAAAAATACATAATGAACTTACCACCAACTAGAGCAAAGGGCGGTGAAATGTTCATTTACAAGCTAAAGAGTAATATGGATAAAGACTTCATCAAAGATGAATATTTTGGATTTAGAAACTTTGGCCGTAAAAAGAAGAATACTGAACGTACATTAGTTACAAAAACAACTTATAAGCTGAAAAACACCGATTGTTATCCAAAATACTTGGATTTCCAAAGGCTAGTTTACCATTTAAACAAACCGAACTTTGGCTTTGTTCTAATCCACTACATCGGTGATGAGAAGCTTTACAAACATCGCAGCCATGGTAATTCCAAACTAAAGCATCGAATTTACATCCCAAACACCACTACTGCCAAAAACAAGATTAAAGCAGATTTAAAATGTAACCGTCAAAACGAACCGAAAGAAGTTTATTTTCATTTACTTAAGGAAAATCAGGATCAAGTCGTTTCAAAACCGCGTAATATAAAACAAGTGTCCAACATTAAGCATGCAATTCGCAGAGAAGAGCGCTTGCTTCCATGTGAACGTTTTCCGTAATTGAAATGGCTCGAAACAATGACTTAGGCGAGTTCATCCTCTACCAAGAAATCCATCCCAATGAAATACTTATAATTGCTGAGCCAACGATCTTGAAGTATGCCAACTTGATTTTGGAACAAAGCTGCTTAAATCCATCTTTTAAACAACAGGTGACTTATGACACAACATTCAATTGCGGTGACGCTTACGTGTCTTGTCTTGTGATGAGAAATATTTTAATTGAAAAAGACCCAATTTTCTGTCCGATTTTAATGATACACGATAGAAAGTTGGAGCGTGTGCATAATATGTTTTTTGAAGTCGCCTCAAAAGTGTTAAACTTGTCATCGTTAGATAACATTCCTATTTGTATTGACCGAGAAAAAGCATTGAGGAATGCTATTTTGACAAATTTACCAAATACTAACGTTATTCATTGCCATAATCACTTTCTCACTGACGTTAAACTATGGATATCGAGTTGTCAGGGTAAAAAAAAAGATGACAAAGACGCTCTTTTGTTGGAAGTCAAATCTCTTCTAAATTCGACAAGGAAGAGGATTTCGAAGCAGTTTATTCTTCGTTCAGTGAAACATGGTCCGTTCCTTTCAAGAAGTACATGGACGAAAATGTTAAAGATGATATTAAGAAGTACTCTGCAAAATACGTTTACAGTCGTTTCTCTGCGTTCGAAAACGTTTCGCCAACAAATAACCAAAGCGAGAGCCTCAATTTTATAATCAAGCATACAATAAATTGGAAAGAACTACCGATTGATTCGCTAGTGTTTGAGTTGTTTAAAATGCAAGTCAATACTGTTCTTGATTTCAGCAATTGTTATAAAAACACTGGAAACTATACAATCAAGAGTAAAGTTGTGAACGAAACCAGTTTTCCATTTTGTCTTCCCATCTATTTGCTTATGTCAGACGATGCTATTAGAAAGCAGTTCAAAACTTGCGTAAAATCCGAAGATAATATTTCCAAGGATAGCGATAAAAAGTATTTGGCTACCAAAAATGTCCTTGCAAATCTTGCTTGCCGCGAAAACCTAGTTTCCATTGATTCTGCGTCAAAAGTGTTTCTTGTGACGCATCCTTTGAATAGTAACGTCTACACTTTGATCAAGTCTGATAATTGTTTTTCTTGCTCCTGCATCAGCACTGGATTATGTTTCCACAGAATTGCGGTCAATAAGGCCATTGGCAGTGATTATGAAGATAATTACAAATACTACCTTAGACCTTTAATTAAAAAAACGAGAGGTCACGCAGGAAAAACAGGACGCAAAGCACCAAAACCTGAGGATATTTTACAGATTGTGAATCCAGCACCCGATTCCTTAGTAGTTACAAAAGACGACGATTTATTAGAATTCGGTAAGTTAGAATTTAATTTCAAAACTCATTTAGTTATAAAACACAGTTCTTGTGTGCACCTTAAGTTTCTATGTAGTTAATCTTAGAGTTTAAAAAAATTTGCTATGCAAGGTCTGAGAGACAAAATTTTTCTAAATATTATTGAAAAATTGTACGTTCTACAATTTTTCGTGAAGACATGAGTTAATAATATGTTAGCTCCCTATAAGTTACTCAGGCAATTCATTTTTATACTCCAGCGTTTTCTCCCGCGCCGCCGGCTTCCCAATTATATGCGACGCTCTGCGGCCGCCACGTGAACGAAAATCTTATTTACTCTTCTTTCCGGTTTTTCCCCGGAAGCGCGTGTAGTGGAAGCTAGCCAATGATATCGGAGCTATTTAAGCAGCCGAATATTTCGCTCAGCAGCCTCGGTTAAGAGATCAGTGGATTGGATTTAGCTCAGTTGTATAATTTTCTGGTTTCAAGTCACAATAACAACTCTTATCCTTTAGCATTCTTTATCAAAATAGGCAAATTGCATTGAGTTCCTGCATTTTTTTTTGTCTCGGTACTGACACAACGCCATGATTTAATGTTAAATTATAAAACATAAGCATTCACGACTAAAACACTCCCTTGGTGAAAATGCAGCCGACGACTCGAGGTCGAGGAGCCGTACGAGCGGGATTTTTTTTTCGACAAGAGAGAGCGCAACATTCGGATTTTCTTCCCGCGCGGGCGAAATGAGAAGAAATCGCTGGATACATTACGCCTATGGAGCCTGAGTAACTTATAGGGAGCTAACATATTATTAACTCATGGTGAAGACAATGTGAACTAGCTAAACTTTATCCTTAAAAACAATGGATTTGTGTTAGTGTTATGAAGGTAATAATAACGTTTAAATGAGCTTCTTTATAATATATTGACAATCTTATTAGCTACGAACGGAAAGAAAGGAACTAAACATTTATTTACGCCGATTATCCAAAAAAAAAAATTCGTCCAAGTCGAATTTTACTTTCTTCAAATTTCAGGTTGTTTCATTGTTTTAAGGGTTCATGTTCCGTAAATTTTGATTTGTGGGACCCATGTTCTATGAGTTTTTATTTTAATTTGACTTCATTGAACATCACGGCCCTTAATATTTGCCAGTGTAACACTTATCTTTTCTGAAGTGTACAGTTTAAGAAGTTGTTTAGAAAAGGCGTAGGAGAAGGGAAAGGTAGAATAATATGATGCAGCGAAATGTAAAGCGCACATTTTAATTTTTATTTTGGATTTTACTATCAACGTGAAGTATTTTATAACATTCTAAACTCGGTTTCAGTTGGAATTGAGGGAATGGGAAAAGCTTGGGCATATGAAAACATAATACAAATTATTTTCATCTTTACTTGATGGTGCAGATTTAAACTTCAATAACAAGGAAGCGAACGAATTTCACGAGGAAGAACTGTCAAACCTTGACATTACCGCATCCCACAATTCTAACGAAGAAAGAGGCCTTTCGATGAAAGATATTTCCAACAGAAGGTCGAGCTTAGAAAATTACGAAGCGAGCAAATGCCATGAGGCTGAAATTATTTCAAGAAAAGACCTTTCAAAATCCGTCACTGATTCTAGTATTGATGAATTTCAACCAGTAATTTGTCCGGGTAAGCCTTAATTTGACAGTTTTTACCAGGAATATTTAAGCTGGTCATTCAATTGTAAATCGGTCGAATTTTTTTCCAGTGGATGAATCAGTGAACATCCCAGATGAAACAACAATTCCAAAAACTTTTAATATCGTTAATGACTCTCTGAAACCCAAACAATGGCTGGACGATGAAGTAATGAACACTGTTATATCATACATGATTGAATCATTCAGACTAGAAGACTCGGTTGCTTATTTCTCTTCATTTGAGTACACTGCACTTTCGAGAAACTCTTTTAACAGCGCTGCTAATTACCTGTCGAGAATAGGTGGCTTGAACAGAGATTCTATATTTGTTTCGATTAATACAGATGCCTTGGGAAAGGGGGAGCACTGGATGCTAGGAATCATATCATTGAACCAAAAAAATATATATATTATAGACAGCCTGTGGGGTGAGCAAGCAAAAACACTCCTAGAGAAGACGAGTTCAAACGCTTACTGATAATTGCGTCAATAGCACATTCCGTTGCTTGTGTTAGATTTTCTAAGGTTGAATGGGAATTTATAATGGTGGACAACTACTCAACCCAAACAAATGCATATGACTGTGGACCTTTAGTTTGTTTAAATGTGTACTCCGTTTTAAGGGGAGTACACGTTGATTCAAACATTTCGGGCAACTCCAAACTACTTCGTTTCTGGATCAATCGAATTTATGAAAATGCATCACAAGGTTACATTTTTGACAAAAATTATGACAAGAAAAAGCGAGTGCCACCACATTTTAAAAGTAGTCAAGAAGACCTTCTTCGTATCTTGAGAAACCCTCTTCCAACCAAAATAGAATTTGGGAAACTAAGAAGAAACCGAATTTTGGACAAGAAGTTCAACGAGTAAGAATGGTCTACTTGTGATACGCCTTCGTGTATAATAAATGATAATAATACGGATACAATAGTTTTCTGCGTTGCCTGCCGGTTCTGGTTTCACTCAAATTGCACTAGTAAGAAGAATCTAAAAGAGGATTATTTTGTATGCCATAACTGCAAATAAAAGCCAAAATATTTTTAATTTAATAAGTGTGAAAAAAGAACTGCTGAATAAATTTAAGGAATCTGGAAATCAGTTTCAGAGTTAATATTAACAATATAGTTTGTTGAATACTGCAATTTAGTCATTTAGAATAATTTTAGTCCAAAGATTTCAGAGTTGAAAATAATAATTTTCGAGGACTGCATTTCAGAGTACTGCGTTTTAGTCAAAAGATTTCAGAGTAGTATTTAATAATTTTCGTGGACTGTTTTTCAGAGTACTACATTTAAGTCAACCGATTTCAGAGTTGAAAATAATAATTTTCGAGGACTGCATTTCAGAGTACTGCGTTTTAGTCAATAGATTTCAGAGTTTATATAATAATTTTCGAGGACTGCATTTCAGAGTACTGCGTTTTAGTCAAAAGATTTCAGAGTTGAAATTAATAATTTTCGAGGACTGCATTTCAGAGTACTGCATTTTAGTCAACCGATTTCAGAGTTGAAATTAATAATTTTCGAGGACTGCATTTCAGAGTACTGCACTTTAGTCAACCGATTTCAGAGTTGAAATTAATAATATTCGAGGACTGCATTTCAGAGTACTGCGTTTTAGTCAAAAGATTTCAGAGTTGAAAATAATAATTTTCGAGGACTGCATTTCAGAGTACTGCGTTTTAGTCAAAAGATTTCAGAGTAGTATTTAATAATTTTCGTGGACTGTTTTTAAGAGTACTGCATTTTAGTCAACCGATTTCAGAGTTAAAATTAATAATTTTCGAGGACTGCATTTCAGAGTACTGCATTTTAGTCAAGAGATTTCAGAGTTGAAATTAATAGTTTTCGAGGACTGCATTTCAGAGTACTGCGTTTTAGTCAAAAGATTTCAGAGTTCGAAATAATAATTTTTGAGGACTGCATTTCAGAGACCTGCGTATTAGTCAACCGATTTCAGAGTTGAAATTTATTATTTTCGTGGACTGCTTTTCAGAGTACTGCACTTTAGTCAACCGATTTCAAAGTTGAAATTAATAATATTCGAGGACTGCATTTCAGAGTACTGCATTTTAGTCAAGAGATTTCAGAGTTGAAATTAATAGTTTTAGAGGACTGCATTTCAGAGTACTGCGTTTTAGTCAAAAGATTTCAGAGTTGAAAATAATAATTTTCGAGGACTGCATTTCAGAGTACTGCGTTTTAGTCAAGAGATTTCAGAGTTGAAATTAAAAGTTTTCGGGGACTGCATTTCAGAGTACTGCACTTTAGTCAACCGATTTCAGAGTTGAAAATAATAATATTCGAGGACTGCATTTCAGAGTTCTGCGTTTTAGTCAAAAGATTTCAGAGTAGTATTTAATAATTTTCGTGGACTGTTTTTCAGAGTACTGCATTTTAGTCAACCGATTTCAGAGTTGAAATTAATAGTTTTAGAGGACTGCATTTCAGAGTACTGCGTTTTAGTCAAGAGATTTCAGAGTTGAAATTAAAAGTTTTCGGGGACTGCATTTCAGAGTACTCCACTTTAGTCAACCGATTTCAGAGTTGAAAATAATAATATTCGATGACTGCATTTCAGAGTACTGCGTTTTAGTCAAAAGATTTCAGAGAAGTATTTAATAATTTTCGTGGACTGTTTTTCAGAGTACTGCATATTAGTCAACCGATTTCAGAGTTGAAATTAATAGTTTTAGAGGACTGCATTTCAGAGTACTGCGTTTTAGTCAATAGATTTCAGAGTTTATATAATAATTTTCGAGGACTGCATTTCAGAGTACTGCGTTTTAGTCAAAAGATTTCAGAGTTGAAAATAATAATTTTCGAGGACTGCATTTCAGAGTACTTCATTTTAGTCACCCGATTTCAGAGTTGTAATTAATAATTTTCGAGGACTGCATTTCAGAGTACTGCATTTTAGTCGAAAGATTTCAGAGTTGAAACTCTAATTTTGTTCGACTGTATGTTAGGCAATGAATTATAGTATTGCTTTCTTATATTTGTAAATGTGAACCGAACCTGCATACTACAAATAGTAGGTTTCCTACCGTGGACTGCATTTCAGACATTCAGAGGACCTGCAGATTAGTCGACCCCATAGGCAACCCCAGGCTCCGTTTAGCGAAGCTCAATCGCGTGAGGCTATAGGCAACCCCAGGCTCCGTTTAGCGAAGCTCAATCGCGTGAGGCTATAGGCAACCCCAGGCTCCGTTTAGCGAAGCTCAATCGCGTGAGGCTATAGGCAACCCCAGGCTCCGTTTAGCGAAGCTCAATCGCGTGAGGCTATAGGCAACCCCAGGCTCCGTTTAGCGAAGCTCAATCGCGTGAGGCTATAGGCAACCCCAGGCTCCGTTTAGCGAAGCTCAATCGCGTGAGGCTATAGGCAACCCCAGGCTCCGTTTAGCGAAGCTCAATCGCGCGAGGCTATAGGCAACCCCAGGATCCGTTTAGCGAAGCTCAATCGCGCGAGGCTATAGGCAACCCCAGGCTCCGTTTAGCGAAGCTCAATCGCGCGAGGCTATAGGCAACCCCAGGCTCCGTTTAGCGAAGCTCAATCGCGCGAGGCTATAGGCAACCCCAGGCTCCGTTTAGCGAAGCTCAATCGCGCGAGGCTATAGGCAACCCCAGGCTCCGTTTAGCGAAGCTCAATCGCGCGAGGCTATAGGCAACCCCAGGCTCCGTTTAGCGAAGCTCAATCGCGCGAGGCTATAGGCAACCCCAGGCTCCGTTTAGCGAAGCTCAATCGCGCGAGGCTATAGGCAACCCCAGGCTCCGTTTAGCGAAGCTCAATCGCGCGAGGCTATAGGCAACCCCAGGCTCCGTTTAGCGAAGCTCAATCGCGCGAGGCTATAGGCAACCCCAGGCTCCGTTTAGCGAAGCTCAATCGCGCGAGGCTATAGGCAACCCCAGGCTCCGTTTAGCGAAGCTCAATCGCGCGAGGCTATAGGCAACCCCAGGCTCCGTTTAGCGAAGCTCAATCGCGCGAGGCTATAGGCAACCCCAGGCTCCGTTTAGCGAAGCTCAATCGCGCGAGGCTATAGGCAACCCCAGGCTCCGTTTAGCGAAGCTCAATCGCGCGAGGCTATAGGCAACCCCAGGCTCCGTTTAGCGAAGCTCAATCGCGCGAGGCTATAGGCAACCCCAGGCTCCGTTTAGCGAAGCTCAATCGCGCGAGGCTATAGGCAACCCCAGGCTCCGTTTAGCGAA
Organism: Phalangium opilio; assembly: GCA_019434445.1. NCBI lineage: Eukaryota > Metazoa > Arthropoda > Arachnida > Opiliones > Phalangiidae > Phalangium > Phalangium opilio. Next base: position 34,422 of record JAEQBA010003111.1, on the reverse strand, counting down.
GCTCAATCGCGCGAGGCTATAGGCAACCCCAGGCTCCGTTTAGCGAAGCTCAATCGCGCGAGGCTATAGGCAACCCCAGGCTCCGTTTAGCGAAGCTCAATCGCGCGAGGCTATAGGCAACCCCAGGCTCCGTTTAGCGAAGCTCAATCGCGCGAGGCTATAGGCAACCCCAGGCTCCGTTTAGCGAAGCTCAATCGCGCGAGGCTATAGGCAACCCCAGGCTCCGTTTAGCGAAGCTCAATCGCGCGAGGCTATAGGCAACCCCAGGCTCCGTTTAGCGAAGCTCAATCGCGCGAGGCTATAGGCAACCCCAGGCTCCGTTTAGCGAAGCTCAATCGCGCGAGGCTATAGGCAACCCCAGGCTCCGTTTAGCGAAGCTCAATCGCGCGAGGCTATAGGCAACCCCAGGCTCCGTTTAGCGAAGCTCAATCGCGCGAGGCTATAGGCAACCCCAGGCTCCGTTTAGCGAAGCTCAATCGCGCGAGGCTATAGGCAACCCCAGGCTCCGTTTAGCGAAGCTCAATCGCGCGAGGCTATAGGCAACCCCAGGCTCCGTTTAGCGAAGCTCAATCGCGCGAGGCTATAGGCAACCCCAGGCTCCGTTTAGCGAAGCTCAATCGCGCGAGGCTATAGGCAACCCCAGGCTCCGTTTAGCGAAGCTCAATCGCGCGAGGCTATAGGCAACCCCAGGCTCCGTTTAGCGAAGCTCAATCGCGCGAGGCTATAGGCAACCCCAGGCTCCGTTTAGCGAAGCTCAATCGCGCGAGGCTATAGGCAACCCCAGGCTCCGTTTAGCGAAGCTCAATCGCGCGAGGCTATAGGCAACCCCAGGCTCCGTTTAGCGAAGCTCAATCGCGCGAGGCTATAGGCAACCCCAGGCTCCGTTTAGCGAAGCTCAATCGCGCGAGGCTATAGGCAACCCCAGGCTCCGTTTAGCGAAGCTCAATCGCGCGAGGCTATAGGCAACCCCAGGCTCCGTTTAGCGAAGCTCAATCGCGCGAGGCTATAGGCAACCCCAGGCTCCGTTTAGCGAAGCTCAATCGCGCGAGGCTATAGGCAACCCCAGGCTCCGTTTAGCGAAGCTCAATCGCGCGAGGCTATAGGCAACCCCAGGCTCCGTTTAGCGAAGCTCAATCGCGCGAGGCTATAGGCAACCCCAGGCTCCGTTTAGCGAAGCTCAATCGCGCGAGGCTATAGGCAACCCCAGGCTCCGTTTAGCGAAGCTCAATCGCGCGAGGCTATAGGCAACCCCAGGCTCCGTTTAGCGAAGCTCAATCGCGCGAGGCTATAGGCAACCCCAGGCTCCGTTTAGCGAAGCTCAATCGCGCGAGGCTATAGGCAACCCCAGGCTCCGTTTAGCGAAGCTCAATCGCGCGAGGCTATAGGCAACCCCAGGCTCCGTTTAGCGAAGCTCAATCGCGCGAGGCTATAGGCAACCCCAGGCTCCGTTTAGCGAAGCTCAATCGCGCGAGGCTATAGGCAACCCCAGGCTCCGTTTAGCGAAGCTCAATCGCGCGAGGCTATAGGCAACCCCAGGCTCCGTTTAGCGAAGCTCAATCGCGCGAGGCTATAGGCAACCCCAGGCTCCGTTTAGCGAAGCTCAATCGCGCGAGGCTATAGGCAACCCCAGGCTCCGTTTAGCGAAGCTCAATCGCGCGAGGCTATAGGCAACCCCAGGCTCCGTTTAGCGAAGCTCAATCGCGCGAGGCTATAGGCAACCCCAGGCTCCGTTTAGCGAAGCTCAATCGCGCGAGGCTATAGGCAACCCCAGGCTCCGTTTAGCGAAGCTCAATCGCGCGAGGCTATAGGCAACCCCAGGCTCCGTTTAGCGAAGCTCAATCGCGCGAGGCTATAGGCAACCCCAGGCTCCGTTTAGCGAAGCTCAATCGCGCGAGGCTATAGGCAACCCCAGGCTCCGTTTAGCGAAGCTCAATCGCGCGAGGCTATAGGCAACCCCAGGCTCCGTTTAGCGAAGCTCAATCGCGCGAGGCTATAGGCAACCCCAGGCTCCGTTTAGCGAAGCTCAATCGCGCGAGGCTATAGGCAACCCCAGGCTCCGTTTAGCGAAGCTCAATCGCGCGAGGCTATAGGCAACCCCAGGCTCCGTTTAGCGAAGCTCAATCGCGCGAGGCTATAGGCAACCCCAGGCTCCGTTTAGCGAAGCTCAATCGCGCGAGGCTATAGGCAACCCCAGGCTCCGTTTAGCGAAGCTCAATCGCGCGAGGCTATAGGCAACCCCAGGCTCCGTTTAGCGAAGCTCAATCGCGCGAGGCTATAGGCAACCCCAGGCTCCGTTTAGCGAAGCTCAATCGCGCGAGGCTATAGGCAACCCCAGGCTCCGTTTAGCGAAGCTCAATCGCGCGAGGCTATAGGCAACCCCAGGCTCCGTTTAGCGAAGCTCAATCGCGCGAGGCTATAGGCAACCCCAGGCTCCGTTTAGCGAAGCTCAATCGCGCGAGGCTATAGGCAACCCCAGGCTCCGTTTAGCGAAGCTCAATCGCGCGAGGCTATAGGCAACCCCAGGCTCCGTTTAGCGAAGCTCAATCGCGCGAGGCTATAGGCAACCCCAGGCTCCGTTTAGCGAAGCTCAATCGCGCGAGGCTATAGGCAACCCCAGGCTCCGTTTAGCGAAGCTCAATCGCGCGAGGCTATAGGCAACCCCAGGCTCCGTTTAGCGAAGCTCAATCGCGCGAGGCTATAGGCAACCCCAGGCTCCGTTTAGCGAAGCTCAATCGCGCGAGGCTATAGGCAACCCCAGGCTCCGTTTAGCGAAGCTCAATCGCGCGAGGCTATAGGCAACCCCAGGCTCCGTTTAGCGAAGCTCAATCGCGCGAGGCTATAGGCAACCCCAGGCTCCGTTTAGCGAAGCTCAATCGCGCGAGGCTATAGGCAACCCCAGGCTCCGTTTAGCGAAGCTCAATCGCGCGAGGCTATAGGCAACCCCAGGCTCCGTTTAGCGAAGCTCAATCGCGCGAGGCTATAGGCAACCCCAGGCTCCGTTTAGCGAAGCTCAATCGCGCGAGGCTATAGGCAACCCCAGGCTCCGTTTAGCGAAGCTCAATCGCGCGAGGCTATAGGCAACCCCAGGCTCCGTTTAGCGAAGCTCAATCGCGCGAGGCTATAGGCAACCCCAGGCTCCGTTTAGCGAAGCTCAATCGCGCGAGGCTATAGGCAACCCCAGGCTCCGTTTAGCGAAGCTCAATCGCGCGAGGCTATAGGCAACCCCAGGCTCCGTTTAGCGAAGCTCAATCGCGCGAGGCTATAGGCAACCCCAGGCTCCGTTTAGCGAAGCTCAATCGCGCGAGGCTATAGGCAACCCCAGGCTCCGTTTAGCGAAGCTCAATCGCGCGAGGCTATAGGCAACCCCAGGCTCCGTTTAGCGAAGCTCAATCGCGCGAGGCTATAGGCAACCCCAGGCTCCGTTTAGCGAAGCTCAATCGCGCGAGGCTATAGGCAACCCCAGGCTCCGTTTAGCGAAGCTCAATCGCGCGAGGCTATAGGCAACCCCAGGCTCCGTTTAGCGAAGCTCAATCGCGCGAGGCTATAGGCAACCCCAGGCTCCGTTTAGCGAAGCTCAATCGCGCGAGGCTATAGGCAACCCCAGGCTCCGTTTAGCGAAGCTCAATCGCGCGAGGCTATAGGCAACCCCAGGCTCCGTTTAGCGAAGCTCAATCGCGCGAGGCTATAGGCAACCCCAGGCTCCGTTTAGCGAAGCTCAATCGCGCGAGGCTATAGGCAACCCCAGGCTCCGTTTAGCGAAGCTCAATCGCGCGAGGCTATAGGCAACCCCAGGCTCCGTTTAGCGAAGCTCAATCGCGCGAGGCTATAGGCAACCCCAGGCTCCGTTTAGCGAAGCTCAATCGCGCGAGGCTATAGGCAACCCCAGGCTCCGTTTAGCGAAGCTCAATCGCGCGAGGCTATAGGCAACCCCAGGCTCCGTTTAGCGAAGCTCAATCGCGCGAGGCTATAGGCAACCCCAGGCTCCGTTTAGCGAAGCTCAATCGCGCGAGGCTATAGGCAACCCCAGGCTCCGTTTAGCGAAGCTCAATCGCGCGAGGCTATAGGCAACCCCAGGCTCCGTTTAGCGAAGCTCAATCGCGCGAGGCTATAGGCAACCCCAGGCTCCGTTTAGCGAAGCTCAATCGCGCGAGGCTATAGGCAACCCCAGGCTCCGTTTAGCGAAGCTCAATCGCGCGAGGCTATAGGCAACCCCAGGCTCCGTTTAGCGAAGCTCAATCGCGCGAGGCTATAGGCAACCCCAGGCTCCGTTTAGCGAAGCTCAATCGCGCGAGGCTATAGGCAACCCCAGGCTCCGTTTAGCGAAGCTCAATCGCGCGAGGCTATAGGCAACCCCAGGCTCCGTTTAGCGAAGCTCAATCGCGCGAGGCTATAGGCAACCCCAGGCTCCGTTTAGCGAAGCTCAATCGCGCGAGGCTATAGGCAACCCCAGGCTCCGTTTAGCGAAGCTCAATCGCGCGAGGCTATAGGCAACCCCAGGCTCCGTTTAGCGAAGCTCAATCGCGCGAGGCTATAGGCAACCCCAGGCTCCGTTTAGCGAAGCTCAATCGCGCGAGGCTATAGGCAACCCCAGGCTCCGTTTAGCGAAGCTCAATCGCGCGAGGCTATAGGCAACCCCAGGCTCCGTTTAGCGAAGCTCAATCGCGCGAGGCTATAGGCAACCCCAGGCTCCGTTTAGCGAAGCTCAATCGCGCGAGGCTATAGGCAACCCCAGGCCCGTTTAGCGAAGCTCAATCGCGCGAGGCTATAGGCAACCCCAGGCTCCGTTTAGCGAAGCTCAATCGCGCGAGGCTATAGGCAACCCCAGGCTCCGTTTAGCGAAGCTCAATCGCGCGAGGCTATAGGCAACCCCAGGCTCCGTTTAGCGAAGCTCAATCGCGCGAGGCTATAGGCAACCCCAGGCTCCGTTTAGCGAAGCTCAATCGCGCGAGGCTATAGGCAACCCCAGGCTCCGTTTAGCGAAGCTCAATCGCGCGAGGCTATAGGCAACCCCAGGCTCCGTTTAGCGAAGCTCAATCGCGCGAGGCTATAGGCAACCCCAGGCTCCGTTTAGCGAAGCTCAATCGCGCGAGGCTATAGGCAACCCCAGGCTCCGTTTAGCGAAGCTCAATCGCGCGAGGCTATAGGCAACCCCAGGCTCCGTTTAGCGAAGCTCAATCGCGCGAGGCTATAGGCAACCCCAGGCTCCGTTTAGCGAAGTTCAATCGCGCGAGGCTATAGGCAACCCCAGGCTCCGTTTAGCGAAGCTCAATCGCGCGAGGCTATAGGCAACCCCAGGCTCCGTTTAGCGAAGCTCAATCGCGCGAGGCTATAGGCAACCCCAGGCTCCGTTTAGCGAAGCTCAATCGCGTGAGGCTATAGGCAACCCCAGGCTCCGTTTAGCGAAGCTCAATCGCGTGAGGCTATAGGCAACCCCAGGCTCCGTTTAGCGAAGCTCAATCGCGTGAGGCGATAGGCAACCCCAGGCTCCGTTTAGCGAAGCTCAATCGCGTGAGGCGATAGGCAACCCCAGGCTCCGTTTAGCGAAGCTCAATCGCGTGAGGCGATAGGCAACCCCAGGCTCCGTTTAGCGAAGCTCAATCGCGTGAGGCGATAGGCAACCCCAAGCTCCGTTTAGCGAAGCTCAATCGCGTGAGGCGATAGGCAACCCCAGGCTCCGTTTAGCGAAGCTCAATCGCGTGAGGCGATAGGCAACCCCAGGCTCCGTTTAGCGAAGCTCAATCGCGTGAGGCTATAGGCAACCCCAGGCTCCGTTTAGCGAAGCTCAATCGCGTGAGGCTACAGGCAACCCCAGGCTCCGTTTAGCGAAGCTCAATCGCGTGAGGCGATAGGCAACCCCAGGCTCCGTTTAGCGAAGCTCAATCGCGTGAGGCGATAGGCAACCCCAGGCTCCGTTTAGCGAAGCTCAATCGCGTGAGGCGATAGGCAACCCCAAGCTCCGTTTAGCGAAGCTCAATCGCGTGAGGCGATAGGCAACCCCAGGCTCCGTTTAGCGAAGCTCAATCGCGTGAGGCGATAGGCAACCCCAGGCTCCGTTTAGCGAAGCTCAATCGCGTGAGGCGATAGGCAACCCCAGGCTCCGTTTAGCGAAGCTCAATCGCGTGAGGCGATAGGCAACCCCAGGCTCCGTTTAGCGAAGCTCAATCGCGTGAGGCGATAGGCAACCCCAGGCTCCGTTTAGCGAAGCTCAATCGCGTGAGGCGATAGGCAACCCCAGACTCCGTTTAGCGAAGCTCAATCGCGTGAGGCGATAGGCAACCCCAGGCTCCGTTTAGCGAAGCTCAATCGCGTGAGGCGATAGGCAACCCCAGGCTCCGTTAAGCGAAGCTCTATATGGATAATTTCAATCATGTCAGGAGACACCGCTAGAGGCATGACCGAGTTGGCTAGTCTCTCAGATGCAGTGAGCTTGGGCTGCCTCTAGTGTTGTCTTGTGGCGACAGGGAAATTATCCTGTATGCAGGCGTGCCCCTGGAAGTTTGTTTCTCTGTAGGTAATATTCGTATTGGTCTATTGTTGAAAATTTTCCGTTTATTTGTATAAAAAAATCAAAGTTAGTGTTGTTATAAAAGACGATACACGAAAAAACCCGTTTTAGGGGTTTATCTTTGATTTTTAGTCTAAGATGTTTTTAATAGAAATAGATTAGTTTTTTCTACCTATTGCAAGAAAATTATACCAAAGGTCAAGTTAAAACAGAGTTGAAGTCGAAGCTTTGGTAACAAAAATTTGAATTCTCGAATTCTACGCGGACCCAAAGGTCACAAATCTTTAGCTCGCTACAAATTAGCCGATGTGATTTAGATAGCTCCAAAAGAGCCCAATTTGTAAGCTACAAATTAGCGTATGTAATTTTATTTGTTTAAACCAGGTTTATAATTAAATGAGCTATACTAGTTTTTAAAATTCGTGGTCTTTATTTGATTCCAGATACAACCAGGGAATTTTTCAGTCGTTCCCAAAGCTAGAACTCCCACTGTGCGCGACGGGCTTTTCGAGAAAAGTAATTAGTCGCCACATAATTTGGTGCCAAAACCCGGGATAAACTGTAAGTTGCCAACAAAATTGGTGCTCAAAGAACGGAATTAATTTGAAGACTTTTGTTAAACTCGGGTGATATGGCGGACTTGAACAAATTTAAGTCTACGAGAACTACGATTAGAAAAAGCGTGACTACAATTACTTCAACTATCGAGAATTTAGTGAAAGACGCGAATGTTACGGTGATCTTATTTGAAGAACAAGTATCGCTGCTAAGTAGAAAGAAACAAACTATAAAGGATTATGACGCGCAGATCCTAGCTCTGTGGCCAGCTGTGGCGGATGATGAAGACTCGACGCTGATGAGAGAAATAACAACTATCATGGAATACGACGAGTAGATGGACCTTGCTAAAACCAGAGCTAACAAGAAATTAGAATCACTTACTCCTCTAACAACTAGAACCAACGGAGCTTCGTCTTCAGTTACGGGATCTACGCAACCAAAGAAAGAAGAGTGCAGGCTACCAACGCTACAGATTAGAAAATTCAACGGAGAATTTGCAGATTGGCCAGGATTTTTGAGTCAACTCAAGTCGGCGGTTCAAGAAAAGGAAGGACTATCAAAGGTAGGAATGTTTTATTACTTAGATTCATATTTGGAGGGAGACGCTAGAAGTACAATTGGAGGTTTAAACAACCTCTAATGAAAATTATGATGTCGCGGTTAAACTCTTGAGTGATAAATACGGACAAGAACATTTAATGGTTCACGAACTTTTGCACAACATTCATACTATTTATGGGATTGAGAACTCTAACGATACTTTAGCTTTGAGAAAACTATATGACTCATATGCGTCTAATATTAGGAGTCTTAAAGGGTTAGGGATTGACACAGCCGCTAACGGCATCTCTTTATGCACAAAAAATAATAGGCACTTTACCATAAGAGTTAAGATTAAAACATACTACCAGAAGTCCATAACCCCCCTTGATTTGTATAAAAAGTCAAAGTTAATGTTGTTATAAAAGACGATACACGAAAAAACCTGTTTTAGGGGCTTATCTTTGCTTGTTAGTTTGATTGTTTTCAGGTTGATTTGAATAACCTCTCTAACATCTCATCTTGTATAACCAAATGGGAATAGGAGTGTAATGGATTCTAGGCACGTTGTTCGAAACACCCTTTTATAATCAAATATATTTTGGGGAGAAAAGTGTCTTGGCCTACAAAGAGCCTATTTAACTCGACTCTAGATTTTGACATTTTCAAGCACTGACGGGTGTTGCCATAAAACGTATTCCATTAGGATTACGTTCTTTAATGTTTTACAAACTATAACTATAATCATAAGTAAAAAATACAACTGCAAGGGACAAACTCGCTTTTGAGATTGTCTCAGTCGCACATTTCATCTCAAGTGTTTATAAAAATAATACAACCCTAGTTCTCTGTTTAGCTAGTAGTCATTGAAAGCTCAAGCTATTCTTGCTACACCTCTTTTCTTAGCAGTCGTGATCAACGCGGAGAGCTGGGTTTCGGTTATATATTTTTAAGCCCGCCCCTGTTCCTTATTGTTTCTTTTTTACGCCTTGGTTCGACGCGAAGAGTCATGTTTAGGTCCCGCTCTCCGGGCTGAGTTATATCCTAAAGAGTGATTCAAAAAAGTGTAACGAGTCAAATATTTAAGAAATATTTATCTATTATCGGGCGACCTCGATTATGAATGTATGCAAACTGTTCTAATGGTGAAAAGAAGGCTCTAGTCCCCTGGAGTTGTATTTAACCCTGCGAAGTGAAGTATGTTAATAATATTGACTTCAAAATCTAAATATTGTGCGAAGAGTAGTTAGAACCAATTTAGAACCAAATAAACTAACGTTTAATCAATTTCATGTAGCTGAACACGAGTATGAGCCACTGTCGTTAACGCGATATTATCATGTGCTCGGCAATGAGCGGTGTTCATTCTTTGAGATATATGAGGAATGCGAATCACGTGACTTAGCGAGCAAAGTTCGACTTGTTTATGAGCGAATGGAATTTTCAATAAAGAAGGGTGGATAACTCTTATCCCACAGCCTTCATGCTTGAATATTATGTTCTAAAGGAGACTCGACGGATAATGCATGATAAGAAGGCCCAGAACCGACCTGAAATCTTTCCAAACTTTTCAAATCGTGAAATTCATGTCTTTATTACATAATAATGGAACAAATCTTACTTTGGAAATTTATTTTTACGGCAATTGGAACGGAGAAATGTATTCTTATTTTATTGCTTACACTGTGATATATAAAATTATATATTGATATGTATTACAACAAACAATAGTGAAACACTAGGCTTTTCCGATTTCTCCATAAATTTAGATGAAACAGATTTACGGCTTTTCAAAATATTTTTCGAAGCATGAAAAATAATTCATGATCAAAATATACTTTTAAAATGCCATGGACCACCCGGTAGAGGCAACGCGAAAGTCGAAACTCCTTGCAGATCAAATTTGATGTTTTTCCAAAAAATACCAGGAATTGTTTCTGTATCCCCAGGGAGTACGTCGACTCTTTTTGCATATTGAAGCAGATGCCGCTGGTGTTCAACTTATCCTATGCAATGACACCAATATTTCGCAACGGTATGTCACTTTCAGCACGGACTTTGTATTTTTAAGTTATTGTTAAAAATGTTATCAGAAGAGTAATAATTCTGTAATTTGATAATCCAATCTTATAAACCTGGGCATTTTCTATCCATTATCCACAAATTAGTGGATAATCGATTATTGTGGACATAATACGATATAAAAAAGTTTCGAGCACGGATAAAGATAAAACGGCGTGGATAATTGATAGATCACGGCAAACTCTAGTCTTCCATTGGTTACTATACACTGGGCCAATGTTTATGAAGCTATCTCCAAAATAATGCAATTGTCAATTAAAATTGTCCAATCAAATAACTGCATGGATAGTGTCAGGAGTTCATTACAAATTTACTAAAACAGGATGCCCCACTCTTACACCCAAGTTTCGCTTCATACAATATTACGTACAGCCAATCTCAGATACACCCGTTCGATAATATTGACGGAGTTGAAACTGAACGTTCCTCAAATCCTGTGGGATGAAACAGATCATAGATAGTCATTGGATTCTTGCTGAACTGTATCTAGCTTTGGTTTTCATATATTTTTAAAAGGAAATTGAGACGCTCGCGATTCCTTATAAAGTATGTAGAGTAGTTCTGATTCTCCAGCCTACTATGCTATGAAGATCAACTCGCTTCATGTTTTATTCCAATACTCTAGCCAGAGAACAAAGCCGTGGCAAATATAAATCTACAAAATATACCTTTTCCAGAAGGGAAACTTCTTAAACTTCTGAAATACTTTAAAACTTTGGATTGTTTGTCTGAAGGTTTCGGAAGGCCGATGATAACAAGTTGGAAAACGAAAATAAACCTTTCCGAGTCGAGACGCAATTAAATAAATAAATAAAATTGATATTAATTATTTTAATCGTCATTAATTTACCTTAACTCTAGTTAAATTGTTTTAAGAAACTTTATTCCTAAAATCATTTTAAACATAGCTATTGTTGACGTTTGTATTCAAGTGTATGCCTCTTTAACAATTTGTGGAAATTTATGGCGGCCATTGATTCACAATAAATGATAGGAAAATCCGCAATTGCGTGAACCTTTGGTGGTAGCCCTGTCAACGATGATAATGAAGCAGAAGTCGATATTGCATTCTATGAAGTTATTTTTCACCAATTACCACAAAAATTCTCAAAAAGACCAAATTTTATCATTATCAGGGCTTGTGAACCTTGTTTCAGTTGAGAGTTTGGGGTGGGAGTTGAGTTTGCCAGTGGAAGTGGCGAAGGTAACAAGGCGTGTTACTCCACATTTTTTCTTCTTTATCCTACTTATGTGGATTTCCTGAAGAAAATGCTTTTTTTCCTTGTCCCCGCTTTCCATTGACTCTCCTTGGGGACATATCGTATTTACTCTTTTATACGATGCAGCGCTCGCCGCTTCTCAGTCGAGCCGGAGAACGGGATACTTAAATATCCAACATTGAATCATCGTGCCTTAAGTTCGATGGTCTATCTCTCCCAAATAGACCATTCCTATAAATGCTTTTAGACAAATAAACGCGCAGGGGTCTCTACCGACAAGAAGCAACGGAAGATGGAGCCAGTGTTCACTATGCGCGGGAGGCTAGCGAACTCTCACTCCCCCAGATGCGCTTCTTGACGCACCTCTACGCCCTGTATTGTTCTCTTCACCCTGGTCAATAATGTATTGGCCTATAAATGTACAAAAAAGAGGTTACTTTATGATGTTCCATCATCTGACAACACATTGAATACGTATATGAAAGATATTCTAGTGGGAAATTTTACTTGTACTAATTTTACTAGTTTCATCCTTTAATATTGGTATTTGAAAAAAAGGTTCTTTACAAGTTAATACCTTTGGTTTCGGAAAAACAAGAAATCAATGAAGAAGTATTAAAGAGAGAATGTTGTGGAATTTTCTTGATAATCAAAATAATCATATATTTACACGATGACTTTTTTAAATTTTAAAAGTAATTTAGAAAACTAGATGGCGCTGTCCATACACACTAAAAAGAAAATGTTTCATGCAAGGAAACAGGCTTGTGGTAAAACCAACCAGCTACATGATCTGAGAGTTAAAAAATATTGGGTGATTTTAGTGTTCCTTTAAGAGCGAGAAAGGATCGTTGATTGAAGTAAAGGCCAAGAGATGCTTTTCCTTGTCGCATTTATAAACGGCCACAGGGAAAGATATAAACTGTAAACCTCGCTACGCCGACTCTTATTTCTAGTTACTTTTAGTCGCGACCACAACACTCTGATTGAGAAAGTACTATCTGTAAGCCACTTTCGTAATTCACGAACACATTCGGCATCACCCATTACCGATGTTTTATTTCAAAATTGCCAGACTTTCCCAGGTTTTCCTTAAACTTTTAAATTACCAATTTTCTCATTTTCTTTTGTAGAAACGTCTATGTTTTGACTAAAAATGAATGGCACAATCTGTGTCAGTATAAGACTGACTGATAACGTATAGAGCAAACCCATTAACCTAAAAAGTTGAAACACTAGAAACGTAATAAGAAATATTTTTCAGTCCGTGGCCAAGTTGAGAATTGGAGGCCAAAAATGTGTAACAATTCTTTACGACATAACGTCTGCGAGTTTCAACTGCATTTCATTAATATTTGGTACACTGCGACTGGTTATGGCTTTTTCGGATGAACATGCCGCCATCTTTTCAAATGGTGGCTTGAAAAGTAACAATTACTTCAAACAGGATGACGGGCAACACCAGGTCCATTTTCTAACAATGAATTTATACTTTATTATTTCTTGCTAACTTTAGTGCATAATTGTGCTTTGGATGATATGGTAGAAGCTACATTTTCATTCTTGAACTCTTACTTCATATAAGCTTACTTCCAAAATAGTTTACCAAGTGTAGCTTCGTGTTGGATATTTTCCTCCTACATATCGGGTTATAAGTGAGGCAATAGAATGTGTTTCTCACATCTTGTTTCGAGTATAACTATGAGGGTAACTTGGGAGGCTTTAACGCAATCGTCGAAAGACACTCGTCTTCTTATGGAATAAGGCAATGAAAATATTGCCACGTATTAAACAGTATATCTCGCTATAATATAGCCGACAGCGCCCTCTCACCCCAACATCTATTTTCGTCTTCAACCTTTAAAAGGTCAAGTATAACAATTCGCATAATAAAGTTTGCACGACTAACACATTTTGAAATCCCAATATGGTTTGACATAGTTTCGAATTGAAAACTATCCTTCATTTTACTATTCATGACTTATTTATATATCATTGTGTACCGGGGTACTATCCGGTAGGCTAAAGGTTTAAATCCATAATATTGATGATTGTAATCATGCCGTGCAAGTAAAACGCTGAAGAGCGTTACTAACCGACTGATAGACATAGCTTTACTTTCTTACAAGTCATACAGCGACTTTGTCCAGTTCGATTGCATTACAAATTCAATGAAATGGAATAATCAGTCAAATAGCTACTGAGTAAAAGGCACTGAAAAAATTCACATTTGAGTGATCATACAAAACAACTTAGCTCATAACTGTATGATACAGTTTGCGAGACTGCCCCTTTAACTAAGGTCCATATATTGTTACTGCAATCTTGAGTATGTGTATCAAAGCAGGGTCTAGAGTAAAATTGATTTCTCAGAGGGTTTTGTCTGTCTTTATCCGCGTCGTAGTGAATCAAAATAAGGTTTTACCCCCTAGCCTCGCTTACAGATCGTAACCGATACCTCTTTGATATAAAAGAGCGTAGCTATTCCCCATAGACGCTTCGCCCCTTTTTATCGATGACGACACCAGAGACTCAAAATCGACAAATTTCTCCTCTTCTATTAAAGAGCGTAGAGTAAGACCTTTCCAACGATAATCTTTTTACAAGAAGCGACCAAGGAATATGTAGGAAAGGGACTAGCAGTATAGCTTTGGGAATTGGTAAACAAAGCTTTATTTTTTGCAAAAGACATTTACCCGACGTTGACCTACACCATAGGTTTATAAGATATGTTCCTTAACTATGACACTACCTAAACTTCGTAATGCTACTCTTAGTAGGAGCATATTACTAGAGCTGTCCTAAGTCTTTGACATCACCTCACCAAGCGTCACGTTACGAAATTCAATGACGTTTTACCTTCGTCACTTCATGACAAGCTCTCAGAAACCAGTCGCAAACTTATGGAAAACAGCTTATGAACTTATACCTATAGCTATATAATTTCTGGTTTTTGCTACAACTCAATACCATATACCGATGTCGACTTATTATGGTCACCCAAATTTCCAAAGCACTAGGGTTGCTAAAAATGACTAATTTAATGGTTCTCTTTAGAACTACATGGTGCGAGGTTTTAGTATATTTTGTTCTTGTTTTCGTGCTAAATCCTATGCGTTTATTCTCGTATAACTTCCAATTCGGGGTTAAGTTAGTGTCCGAGGCAGTGCCGTTTCATAAGCCTCTTCTCTGCAGGCCTTAATTTCCTTCCCAAGTGGGTTTAGTAGCTTAGGTATGCACGAAAATTGGTTCGTTGAAAAGTTTGCTTATACGGGGCTTGGGAAACAAATATGAATAATTCGTAGTGGGATAAAGGGCAGTTTGTAGTAGTAGGGAATAAACTGATTTGGGGTTTGGTAAGACGAAAACCGCCGGCGCCTAAGGGAGTCCACGAAATCGGATAGAGAGAGCATCAGATGATAGCAATTCCCTAATGAGGATTTGTTCCAACAACGAACCAGTTAGTCGAACACTGTTAGAAAAAAAGGTGTTTCATGGGTGTTCGGAAATACCTTGAGGTGTTTATAAACTCTAAAAAGAGTTTTTTTTAACTGAGATTGTGTTTTATCCGTAAAAAGGTGCTAGTTGACTCTTTTAAGGTATTTTCTAAGGAAATGGTGATTCACTGGTACGTATAAACACCTTTAGGTGTTAATTGACCCTTATCAATTTTTTAAAAAAACGGAAATGGTGTTTTTAATATAAATCTGTTTGAATGGTGCGAATAAACACCTAGGCTTTACTTAACACTGTTTAGCTGATATGGTGTTTTTTAAGTGAAAGGTTTTTGATATGACCTTAGATTGATATCACCTATTAATTCAACCTGCATAGTGAAGCATCCTAAAAATATCCCAAAGATTTTAAAAATTGCTTTGGACTACCTTATACCAATAATTTGAAGGAATTCATACTTATAATGATTTTTCAATCATTGGAAAATAATTCTCGAAGAGTTCAATATGCTGGAATGTCTTGGAATTAGAGTAATTCATAAAAATTACTTTAATTTCCCCTTGTCATGGTTTTTATCTCTCCGAGTGACGATGACGTCACGGAGAGGTATTACACTGGACGTATCTGTGTGTCTGAGATGAAACAGAACTTTATAGCTACACAACTACTATAAAAATCGTAATGCCGAAATATATTTAAAATATTTCCATTTAATATTCTGCAAAAAGAAAATGTTATCGTTTTGTAAGATATCTTTTCATCCTACTCGCTTTATATTAACTTTGATATGCGTGTAGCGTTTCGATTCAGATGAAATCTTCATTACTCGTTCTATATAAACTCTCACTTCTGTCATTCCAAAGAAAGAAGTTTATCTTAAATAATTAAATAAATATAAGGGATATGAATTATTTTAATAGTCAGTATTTTACGTTAATTATAGTTAAGTCGGTTTAAGAAACTTAATTCCTAAAATAATTTTAAACAAAGCCATCTTTAACGTTACACTTCTAGGAAACACCTATATCAGAACTTTTGTAAATTAATGGTATAAAAGGTGATTGATTCACACTAAGAGATAAGAAAATGCGCAATTGCGTGAACCTTTGGTGGAAGCTCTGCCATTCGGAGGCTAGACATTTCTCGTAACCCTAACCGCTCGCCGCGTGTGGTGTACACGAAAGGCTATTGCATGGTGTTGTTGTTAGAAGCCATTAAATACCGGTTGGCATTGGGTGAAACAATTGGTGGTTAGACAGTAGATGAAGGTGTAACGGAAAGTTAATAATTGACGTTAAATAAGTTGGATATAGCAACGAAGTAACATTTTTCGAATTTCTGTATACTGCGAACGCGGTCCGGAAATTGCGAACACGTTTTATTCGATTTGCCAACTGCGAACAAGGTGCTAGACAGACACACAGACACGTCCAGTGCAATACCTCTCCGTGACGTCATCGTCACCCGGAGAGGTAAAAATTCTACTTCATTACGCAATTTCCACACTTGTTTTTCTAATGGTATGCACGATATACACGTTTACCTGTACTTATTGGCTTCTGACAACACCATCTGTGTATACCACATGCACGCCAATCTGAAACATTGGCTTCTACTCCATTAACATCGTTGGGATTAAGATGTACGCGCGATCGGCTTAAATTACGAGAAGCGACAAGCCTCCCAATGGCAGGGCTTCGACCAAAGGTTCACGCAATAGCGCTTATTCCTACCATTTGTCAATCAATCGCCTTATATACCCTAAATTTCCAAAATTTGTGAAAACGGTTTACGCTAGAAGTCAAACATCAACAATAGCTATATTTAAAATCATTTTAAGAATAACGTTTCTTTAAACCACTAAACTAGAATTAAGGTAAAATACTGACGATTAAAAATTAATATCATTTATATTTAAGATTATTTTCTTTCTTCGGAACGACACAAGTGAAAGTTTATATAGAACGAGCAATGAAGATTGCATCTGAGCCGAAACACTACACGCATTTCAAAGTTAATATAAAGCGAGTAGGATAAAATTATCTCTTACAAAACCATAACATTTTCTTATTGTAGAATATTAAATGAAAATATGTTAAGTATGTTTCGGCATCACGATTCTTTAAGTGGTTTTGAAGCTATAAAGCTCTGTTTCATTTCAATATTCCAAGAAGATCTTTTATATTAATATATCAAATTTGGTGTTTACTTTTTAATTCAGCTTTACAACATTTATATACAGTGTAAACATGAAATTAAACTTTCCTAGTTACACTGAATGTACTTCTATATATTTTGGTAAGCGTTGTTCGGTTTGGTTCCATGAATTCGTGTGTCTTTGAGGAGGTCTTGACGGTTCACAGTGAGCCGAAAATTAAATACACATTTGAATGATTTAAATCAGGTCCTTAAATAGAACTATTGAGGATATACAGTAATGGTTAAACGTAACCATTTCACACGCATATCAATTCTTATACGGTTGAATAGGAATTGATATGCTTACAGCAGAAAAAACGTTTACCATTAATCCACTGTATTCGAGCCGCTATTTTGAAAGACTAATCTATGGTAACTCATGTGTTCTGAAAAAATAAATTTCAAAAAACACCTTTTACAGAGTCTAATGACACCTTTCTGGTATAATTATAAACCTCTATTAAGGGTGATGAATTAAACCTAACAGGAATTAAAAAGCACCAATGTCATTGGAATTTAAAAATACCACATTAGTCTCAAAAAGACCTTTTTTTAAGGGTTTATAAACACCTTTTCTGGTATTAATATGCACCTCTATTCAAAGCGATTAAAACACCTAACAGGATTTAAAAAGCACCATCAGAGAAGGTATTATTTCGCACCGTTTTGAGAGGTGCGTATTGACATCCACTCGAATGGTGCTTTTAAACACCAATAGGGGTGCTGCTGGGGATGCATTAGGAAACACCTCTTAAGGTTTCAAACAGTTCCATTTTTTTTAACAGTGAAGAAACATCAAGAGTGGATCTCCTTCAGACCGTAACTCTTCCCTCGTAGGAAAACGCAGCTAATTTTTCAGGGGAAAATCTTATTACCATTTGATTCAATGGTATGGAAGTTCACTACTTGAAGTGACAAGGACCTACATCATTTTATACCAAGAATATATCTAACAATGATAAAATGCAAGGAGCTCACATTTTCATTTTAATATTAAATTTTTAATCATGAAATGATAAGATTATTAGATAAGATAATAGTTTTCTGTCGAATATTGTTAATGTGCTGGAAGTAACTTAGCATGAACTAATTTTGGTTATGCGATGAGATTGTTTTAGCTGAAATCGAAAGAATAAACATACTCAATCCCCAGATGCGTTGTTTACGTTTAATTCTTGAACGTGGAAATGTACTTCCTGCAACTAAAATTTAAGAACGTTACTCAAAAATGAACAAACAAAATCTTGTTAGCCCATCATGCTAACATTTTGTATTTTAACCTTACAACAACCAAATTAATCTTACATGAGAATGCTTAATATATAAAAATACGTTTTTTAAGGTAACTAATCATATTTTGTAAGCTAAACGCTATGAAAGCGTTACTAACAGACAGACATACAAGCTGGGTGTCTTTTTTTATTTTAAAATCAGGTTTCATATTCACCCTTTCTTCACTACATGATTTTCACTCCACCGGCATGACTTTTCTGAAGGTGAGGCGATGTAGGACCGAAGTTCGCCCTTCGGAAGCTTGTATTCCCACAGCTTTATTAAATTTTTTCTCTTACACTGAATTATACCACTAAAGATTCCGTATGTTATGGACTTCTGGTCTCGCTGAATTTTCTTCCGATGTATAACTGATTGAATCGTGTATACCGGGTCGTTAACGAAGAGGCGTCCCCGGTGGCTCAAACCAAAAATACACCACTGAAACACTTTTATCTAACTAGGTGGCTACACCCTGGTTCGCCAGATCACTCATGCCCGAGATTCCATTATAGAGAACCAGGCGAGGGGTACAGGTATACAACGGAATATATTTTTGTATCTACGCTAGGGTTACAATTTTTGTGCAATAATATTTCAAGATCATGCCATATTATAATCAACAACTTGAAGGTATAAGACCTCAGTTTTTACTCCGTGTGGTTATGTAAACACGTTAATCTAATCAGTAATACACGTTCTACAAAACACGATACGGAACATTAACGTAATTTTTTACAAACTAATCACATTTGGAAATACCGTGTTTTAAGATGTTGCGCAATGTGTGAAAGGCCCGTTTATTCAACATTATATTAAAACTATGTGTCAACGTGATTTTGCTACCTGGATAGAAACACCAATACAATCTTGTCTATCACTATAGAAACACTAATTTGAAAAATATATTTTTAAAATGAAACGTGGCTTTTCACTCTAAGTTTACAGAGCCTTGTTCATTTCTAGCTTGTTTTTTATAATATTCAGTGCATTCTGTAGGTCCGCAGTTCAAGACCTCTGAGTCTTTGTTAAATAACTGGCCAAACTTTACCAAAAGGGAAATCGTCATTTAGATGTCCTAAATTACCAGAAACTTTTACCATATCTTTTACATCGCTATAAACTGGCAAATCTCTTGCATCACTTGAAACTTGTTTAAAATCTCCTTCTCCTTAAAATTTCATACGTCACTACGAACACTTTGAAAAACAAAATATTTTAAATTCTAACACGCGTTTTTCATTCAAAATTGATAGTATTGTCCGTTTCTTGCGTGAGGTACGGTTCCAGATGGATGTTTTTGTAATATTTAGTTCAAGCTGTAGGTTCGCAGTTCAAGATATCTGAGTCTTTGTTCCTTGTTTCTATTTTTGAAAGCGTGTCGTAAGTGGCCAAGCATTAACAAAAAGGACATCATCAATGAAAAGATGTACACGAGAAATATTGCGCCAACATCACCGAGGGATGTCTTCGAGAACTCCAACTTTTGTTTTACGTTCAGATATTTTGAACACGCGTTCCTGTTCAACAGATAATTGCTTCTGATATCATGTCCAGTTTCCCAAAAGTTCATAAGTCTGGCCCGTAGAGAAAATATTACCAAACGATATTGCTTATAAAAACGCCTATTACCTTTTATTCACCGCGTCTTTCACTGAAGTCGAAGCCGCCTTGGACAATTGAAAAGCGTGTGCAACGGAAAGGAAATTATCGCTACCGTAATGTAAAGCTTTTTGAGCTCGGTAGTTGTGAAGACAAAAGTACTCAAAATGACGAATTCTGCCAATGAAGATGGCGTTCCCTTCATTGAAGACGTCGTCGTTGTCTCCCTCCTTTCTGGAGAATTGTACGTATCTTTGTGCGATTTCCCCCATAACACCTGTGCGCATATCCTATACCATAAACATGTATGTCAATAATACAATCGGAATAGACACTAGGTTCCTTATCCATTTCATCGAAACACAAAGAAAATAACTTCGGCTGTTTCGCAAACAATAAATATCGTTCAAGTCATTTGAAGGATTGCGGTGCAAGTGCATGAACAAAGTACCCATCAGTTATTCACTTAAACTGAGAAGTAAAGTTAAATAAAAACCGAGAAAATTTAATACTTGAAGAAATTTGTATAGAGAAACTACAAGAAGTGTTTCCCGACATACTAAAAGAGATGTTACTCTGTTAGTTTTGAACCAAACTGTATAAATTACTTTTAGGATTGGAATATCATTAACTATAATCGAAGACATGTTTTAACTTCATTCAATTAAATGAGCCTTGGTCTATTATAGCTTTTTCTTCGTGCGCCGTTATTTAGGACACTCTTTGTACCTCCAAGGAAAAAATTAGGTTTGCGTCATTGTCCACTACAATCCGTTTGTTTGGGTAGTTGAAAATATCGTCAAAATTGTTTATGTTACGGTCAATATCAACCGTCAATTTCGTGGACAGGTTGGCTTTGAAGATTTCCATCAATATGAAACTACCTACGAAATAGGTGGACATTAAAACTTTCTTGGCAGTCTGGTATTTGTTCTCGAAAATGGCGGAGAAACCAAAAAAATCCCTGCGTGCTCCCGTTACAATTCGATTGGCAATCGCGAAGAAATTGAATAAGACGAGAAAGAGAACGATAATCATCCACACCTAAGAAAGCGTGAAAGGTTTTGGTAGAAGTCTACCAAAGATGACTATATATACACACCTTTGGAAGAAAGACCTGAAATACTCCACTCAGTGATATATGGTATTCGGCTTCTTGGAAATATGACAATATGTTATATTCGGTAATCAAATTTATGTGTGTTAGAGTTCGATTAAATCCACTTAAATAAGTCAGAGTCTCAGAGTCAACCGTTGTCACACGCTGAAAAACATCTCCGTCCTAAACGGAATTTAAATATAATTGAAATTTTTCAAGCTCAAGTGATTCCACCCGCTTTAATCCGATGCCAGTTCTTACCGTGTAAAATATATTATCTGTGGGAATAAACGTTACGTTCATTCTACAATAAATATTCAACATTTTTAATAAGCTTAATTGAGCTGGCAACCCATTCTAAATTTACCCATCTTTCGTAAAGCATAGGAATTCGAGAATTGGTAAATCTCCTGGATGGAATTTTGTAATGTAAAGAGTTTTTCGCACATCGTCATAATATTGCTTAAGACGGCAAGAAAAATATTGTCGTAGTTTTAGCGTTAGATCATAATTATCGACAAGTAAAACACAATATATGATTTCACCTATAGAGCTAACAAGGAACGTATTAGGTAAGGTTTTGCAGATAGCGTAAGTTTATAAGATATGTTCCATAAGTATGACAATACCTATACTTCGTAATGATAGAGACTTATATAGAGCTAGTTCGAGAACGACAAGCGAGAATTGACTACACTCGGTTTCGCAGTCCATCTTCCTGTTTAGTTTGTACTTGGCCTATGATGTTTCACCTACGTCACTTCACGACAACCTCTCAGTAACCAGTGATAAACTTATAGAATATATCTTATGAACTTCAATTAATTTCCCTCTTTGTCAGGAAAAGACATTAAAGGAGAGATATCAGTAGAACGACGTGGTTTTAAGTGCGCTGAAGATTATGGCACTGTTGCGTAACATTGCCCCAAGCTGGATCAAGTAAATAATACTCACTCTATCGATGACAATTTTAATGGACATATTTGAGTCGTAGCGAAGTTCCTTCTTCGTGCTCTTTTGAAAAATGAAATTCACAACAACGGAATACAACAGAATCTAGATATCAGCAATATGGCGACCAAACTATAAGGTACACCGATTTTCATAACTTTTGAGGAAGAGTGTGGAATACATTGTAACTGGCATTCCCGACGGTTATTTTCGAAGATGGTGGCGAAAGCTCACGCTTTACAGCAGGGGACTTTCAGTATATTTTTCTAGGGTCATAAACAACCCATGTACCAATTTTCATCTTTATGTTCAAAAATGTTCTAGGTCAAACCCCAAAAGTCCTGTTCTATAGGCCTTTTAAAAATATCCAACTATTAACTTTTACATTACTTTTAAATTCTCACTAATGAACACAACGTTTCAGAAATTAGGTTTTGTTTCCTTCAAAGTAACAACCCGAAATTGGAAAAAAAATCTATGCTTTCATGAAAATCATTGCACCAGAAAAATTACACGATAAAATTGTACCAGAAAAATGATAAACTAGCAAATTTACGCATAAACATAAGGGTTAGGCTTGTGAAACAAATCGATCTCGCAAATTGATGTTAAAAAATGGTAATGATCATAATGCAAAGCTGTGTTTTAGTAACTATAGAAACGTAATAACACCGAAACCTTTGTTTTCATATACAAAAATATAACTGAGCCACTCCCTTATCCACAGGACACGATGACAAAACTTAATTTGTATAAAGTATGGTTTTCACTTGACCGAGAAACACTACTTTGCAGCTGGACGTCAAACGTCAGATTTGTTTTTTACGTTGTCGTCCAGCGTTATAGCGTTTTCACTTAGCGTAGTTCATGCAAATAATGGAACCAAGGCTTAACAGATAAACTGAACACTGCACTAATTGCGGCACATCTATTGTCTTTCTTCGTTGCAATCTATGTTTCTAATATCATACATATTTGTATCGTTCCTAACCTTTTCAATAAACCTTTCAGCATTTAACTTCGGCATTCTCAGGAATTTGTATTAGTTATTGACTCGATCAGGTACGAAATAAATAAAAAGATGGCGGACCGCGGCCGGCCTCTTCCGAACACGCGTGGTCGAAAATGACGTCACGACTCTAGCTTATTGCTCATTGGCTCGCGCAGAGCGTTAACGTTGAACGCGGCCGAAAAAATAGAAAGCTAATATCGCCACACTCAACGTAATTTCTGTCCAGCGTAGCTAGGTTTTTTTTCGGTTGTCGCTTGACGTCGGGAGAAAAGTCGTGATTTACGGCAAGTGAGAACCATGCTTTAGATACAACAATAATCATACAACCTCGTAATAATTTTTCACAAAATGATGAGAAGGTTCTTACATAGATATTAGGAAATTTATAAAAGCTGTCCTTATAGTTAAATCGAGAGGTCCAACATTTACACCAAATCCCGTACGCTTCTTGCAAAATCGCGAAACTTTGGGTATCTCTTACATTCTACTTTTTCAAGTCTTTGTCTACAAAGGCAGTTTTCATTAATGTCCCTTCGGTATTAATTATGAGAACACATTGGCTCCGATTTTGCAAACTGCGAACGCGGTCCCCTGGGGATTAACAACAGACAGTCACACACACAGACAGACAAAAACGTCAAAAATAGACCCTCTACGTGATGTACGTCACTCGTTCCATGACTCGCTTCGCGGCTATTCTTCTATTGGTTCCCCCTTCTTGTGTTGGAAATTCAAAATGACTTATAAATCGTTCATTCAAATTTGGATAAAAGAGATGATTAAGTTGTATTTTAAACGAATAGTAGATGAAATTAAACGCTATTATCCCTTTTAATCAGCAATATTTCCTTTCAAGAACTATAATTTGGACATGCTTGCGACAAATTTTAACGATGTCGCATTTGTTTGTTACATAGTAAAGCTTCGATGCGAGCTCTTTTGAAAATATTGCAAAATTTCCTAATATAATATTTTGGGCAACAGAATTTTGGTGAAGAGAACTGAAGATAAGCATTTTTTCCAAATAATTTATGTTTTTTAAGCATGCCTCTAAACTGAAAAACTTCAATATCTGGTACTTCAGTCATTCCATTTTGTTCACTTAAATTTTTACGTTTTCTATTCTTTGTTGTAACGTGTAATTTCAAATTATTCAAAATTTAAAACTATTCACAATCAATTATTAACTTATTCAAGGCAAAACCTAAAAGTCCTCGTTACACTTCAATTCTAAATTTTAAAAACTTACCCTTGACCGTCTTTGTGGAGGCGCTGACCATTCACTCTATTGTGTTGAGCGTTCAGGGAACCAAAGTACAAAGTGTTGTAGGTGTTGGCCGTCCGAACCGCTAAGCTTACATTGTTATGAATTTAAAAATAAACAGTAACTGTCCCTTCCCCTCATGAAATTTCAACCATTTCGGGGAAAAGCCAGAAAGGCTATGATTTTTAAAGTCATCATTTTACAGATAAATAAGTCTTTTGTTATGTGTTTATGAAATCATCCATGCTTAGCCGCCTATATTATTAAAGCCCGTGCTTCGTCGGATTTGTTTTTTTTTAAACTGGCAATATAAGGATGAGAAGCTATTTTTTACAAAAAACGAACCGGTACCGATACCATATCGGTATTGGTACCGATACTCGGGGTTTCCCGATAGTATCGGATCGGTTGCTTTAATATGATACTAAACCGATACTCGTTTAAAATGCCTTAGATGGCGTTACATGACTTTTTAGGTCTTTCAGTAACGTATTGATGGTGATAACATCTCAATTCTATGTTAACCGTGATGATTTCTCATTTATATAAAAAGTACCTGAATTTAGTTTATCTAATAACTTATAAGCGAAAATAGCTATAAAACTGTTGATAAAAATAAAAATAAATATTTTGAAATGACAAAAAAAACTAAAAGTTAGTTTCGCAAATATTTTTCAAGTTTCGAATTAATTTAACTTTTTGCTTTCGATAACTGAATGATAAATCACTAACAATTACTTGAATTATAAGGATAAAAGAGCCTCTTAGCATATACTAGTTAAAAAAGACAAGCCGTCATTGCTTTGCGCCATCTATCGGATGGTGCAAAGGTTTAGTCCGACTATTTTTTACGGCTGGGCGCGCCTTTTTCCCCCATTTCCCCCCCTCTTTTTCCCGTGCGGAATTCAGAAATTTTTAAAAAGTACTCAGTATCACACTTAGGTGGCTCTGCAACGTGAAAGAATTTTATTGATTTATGAAATTATTTTCCTCCTCGACCGGGTTTCGATCCCGCACCATCCACAGAGCTCTCACTCCACAGATTGACGCCTTTACGCTCTCGGCCGTCTAGTCATATTAACAAGCTCGAGTTATGTTGCTTAAACCTAGCATCTCTCTCACGTCGGCGGCCGGCGCGTTCCTCTCGCGTCTTGCTTAGTTGGGGCAGGGAGGAGGGAACTTTGTACGAGGCGGGAGTCTCGCGTTTCCATGGTAGCGCGCCTATACATGCCGAGAATTGAAATCTCTTGGCGGGAAATTCGCGAAGGGTAGATAGGCAGTTTAAAACGGGTAGCGCTACAATTATAAAATACGTCGCGTTTTTAGCATTAGAAGGTTTACAAAATTGTTTTAGGAATTGTACTCGTCGGAAAGCGTGAAATATAATAAAAACTAAACACATTATTAAAGTAAGAGATATTTATTAAAGTAAGAGATATTTGATTTGTAAACCAAAAGAAATTAATACCGTAGTCTCTGGAGAGTGTATCAAGGAAACCTCTGTAACTAAGCAAGTTTATGATATTACCATCTCTGTAAGTGTTCGAATTAAATAAATATATATTTATATTGTAAGTTAATTAAATTAACTTGCAAGTGCTTCTAGACAGACACATTTTTGAGGTTAACCATACCTGTACATTTAATTTGGGAATTTAGGTTTTGGGATTAGATAAGCTAAAGTGTAAATGATAATTTGATGTTTAATTTTAAGTATTGGCATTCGCAATAAAATCTTTACTCAAACAAGCCTAATAATAAATTTTACGAAGCACAAGCACTTTCCATGGTTCTTTTCACTTTTCAGTAACAAATTTTAACAATGAAAAATTATCATTTCAAGTTTAAATTTGCCTAAAAAGGATAATTATCATTTATTTTCAAACTCACTTCCTTGCAGATTGCAGAGGCTATGCCTACCGGCGTAGCCCTATTGTAGCGCCATCTACGTACAATACTATTTTAGCAACAATTTGGAAGCAATAATTGTTAATTGCTAAATCTATATTAAATTTAGTTTTTCAATTTCAAATTTTATGTATGAACAAAAGAGTTTAAAATAACTTTGGCATATGCATTTAAAATTAGGCTCCCTTATCCCTGACATGATGGCGCTAAATATAGCATAGATCTGAAGTAGATAACCCGCCTTTATTCCTATAATAGCCCACTCAATCCGCGCTCACGGACGCTGCGCTGCTCGCGCTATAGCTGCTATATCTATAGCGCGTGCAGCTTGCGTCGTGATGCGCGTGATCGAGTAGGCTATACTTTTGAGCTCCTTTGCTAGTAACCGTTATATATCGTTTACTCGTTGTTCAAGGTTTGCTGAATAAGCAAGTTTCACTACAAAAAGAAAATAATCAATTGTTGTAGCTAAGTATTATTTTTGTGATCTAAGCAAGACCACCTTTTCCATATTTTAATTTATCTTTAATTGTTGCTCCTGTGGTGTAAAGAGACCCAGGAGCTCTTCCATTGTTAAGCCTTTGTAGACATTTCTCCCACTGAGTAGTCCTACATACATTTTTGAATTTCTAGATTTATACATTTTCCAGTTGTTATTTTGTAAGTTAATATTTCTACTAGGTATATTTGATTAGATTTAAAAATTATGCTATATTATAAGCAAGTTTCACTTCAACATAAATTAATCAATTATTGTAGCTAAGTATTATTTTTGTGTGGTCTTAATTTTTGTTGATTTTAAATTAAACCTATTTGAGAGTTTGAAATGGCGTCTAATGCCAATGAAACGTCGAAAGAAAGAATGAGAAAATTACGTCAAAATCCAGAATATAGACAAAAAGAAAACGCCCGTTCTCGTCAAAGATATGCTGAGAAAAAGAAGAAAAGTAGCAGTTTTATGCCTACCATTTTCGATGGCCCTTCTACAAGTGGAAACCCTACTATTTTCGATGGCCCTTCTACAAGCGGAAACCCTACCATTTTCGATGGCCCTTATACAAGCGGAAACCCTACCATTTTCGATGGCCCTTCTACAAGCGGAAACCCTACCATTTTCGATGGCCCTTCTACAAGCGGAAACCCTACCATTTTCGATGGCCCGTGTACAAGCGGAAACCCTACCATTTTTGGTCCTTATTCAACAAGAGCAGACATTACAAATTTTGATCATCCGTCAACCAGTCAAGAACTCACAACAAATGATGGATCTTCTTCAGTTGTTAGTGTGACAAGTACTAAAAAGCGTAATAATCCCAATAATATTCTTTCTAAGTTGGAAAGAGATAGAGAGTCTAAAAAATTAAGAAGGGAAAATGAGGACTATAGACAAGCTGAACTGCAGAGAGATAATTTGACGAGACTTCATAGACGTGAAAACTCTATCTATGCAGAAGCTGAGCTCCGGAGAGACAACGCTACAAGACAGATTCGAAGACTTCATGAAAACATCTTTGAATTGGAGATTGGTAGAAATAATGCCAACTGGACCATTACGAAACAACACCCGCAATATTATGAAAACACTTACCTCCAAAATATAAGCGATGGTCCAGATCATAAATGCGAATGCTGTTCTGGACTATTTTTCCGTACTTCTGTTAAGAAAACAGAGTCGGTTAAATACTTATCGGTTGAAGGAATAAATCAGAGAGAGCTTCCATCATATATTTTGTTGTGTGGTTCTTGCTTCAACTATGTTTCTCGAAAGAAAGTACCACCACTAGCTAAAGAAAATGGCTATTGTTTTCCCGATTTACCTCCGGAATTGAAAAATCTTACAGAACTGGAGTGTAGAATGGTTTCACCTCGATTACCGTTTATGCAGATAAGAAAACTGGGAGTTGACCAGCAAAGAGGCATTCGCGGTAATGTCGTAAACGTACCAGTTTCAATCGACTCTTCGGTTTCTATTTTACCAAGGAGTCCCACTGACACTCAAGTTGTTCAAATTAAACTCATGAGGAAGAAGGAATATCAACACCACTATATGTTTGAAACAGTTCGTCCCAGAAAAATTATGGATGCCTTAAAGTTCCTAATAACAACTCCACTATATTTAAACCATGAAGTTACAGTTCCAGATGACCTGGCTTTGGAATTCAGTCAATCAAATAGCATTGATTTCCTTTTAAATGAAGAAGATATGCCAACTCAAGTAGAGCACACGCCCTCTATTGGTACAGATGCACGAGAGAGTGCCGTTGCAGAACCTCAACACGTACCTGACAGTGACGAGGAATGGGAAGAAATTTGTGAAGAAACGCAATTAAAAATGGCAATAAAGATACCCTATTGCTTTCGTCTGAAGATCTAATTACACCTCAGATTGAAAGTATAGCTTATGCTCCTGGAGAAGGGCAGACACCACAATCTATTCTTTATGATGAGGACTCCGAATACCTTTCTTTCCCGGGTATTTATGCTGGCCAAGCTTTGAGGCTTCCACCTAAGGCAACGTACACACAGCAAATAAAATGGGAATTTAGATGCAGCGATAGGCGTTGTGCGTCTAGTATTCCGAAAATATTTTATTCCTACGTTAAATTAGTATCGTCAAAACTACGGAGCGCTACTAATATTTGCATGAGAAAAACCAAGTCCAAAGCTGGCCAATCATACACAGCGGGAGCCTTAACAGCACCTGGAAGTTTGGATTCTCTGGTGAAACACGATGATGGTTACAAAGTTTTGGAAAGCGTCAGATCTTCCCCTGGCTATTTACAACAGCGTGAAAAAGATCTTCTGGCTATGGTTCGCCAACTTGGTAATCCTACATGGTTCCTTACTCTGAGTGCGGCTGAGACGAAATGGGAAGAGCTTTTGGAGTCCTTGTGCGTCATTGCTGGGCACCCTCGAGAAACTGCGAAAGAATATGTGAAAACCTTGGGATTTATGGAGAGAGCTAAGCTTATCAACGAGGACCCTGTCACCTGCAGCCGATATTTTGATTATCGTTTGAGAGAATTTTTCAAGTTTCTACGAAGCAAGGAGTCACCGATTGGTACCATTGATGATTACTATATTAGAATAGAGTTCCAAATGAGGGGATCACCTCACGCTCATATTCTCCTCTGGAATAAAAACGCTCCACAATTGAGAACCGATAACTCCAATCTGGAAGAGGTTATCATATTCATTGATTCCAACATTACTTGCTCGAAAGGGGATGGAAGTGAAAAATGGAACAACTTGGTCAAGCTGCAAACCCACAAGCATTCCAAAACCTGTCGTAAGAAGAATGATAGTGGACAGTCATCGTGTCGTTTTGGAATACCTTTTCCGCCAATGGGAAGAACCGTTATTTACGACCCTTCAAAACGTGATGGAAACGAAAGCGTTGAAGAGGTTGAAGGCTTAAGCAAATTGGTGCGAAAAGCTATCGAGAATTTGAAAGTTGAAACTGCACCGGAAACATTTGAAGAATTTTTGGGGACTCTGAACATGACGGAAGAGCAATATATTGCAGCTGTAACTTATCCAATTAGAAGGTGCACTGTACTTCTTAAAAGATCGCCAAAAGAAATTAGGATAAATCCATACAACAAGAAGATTTTGGAGTTATGGAACGCTAATATGGATCTCCAATACGTCTTAGACCCGTACGCCTGTCTCATGTATATCGTTTCGTACATTGGTAAAACCCAAAAGGGTATGTCAATGCTCCTTAGAGAAGCTATCAAAGACGCAAAAAATAAAGGCAGTGGTATAAAAGAGAGATTAAAGGTTATTGCTAATAAATTTATCCACTGTGAAGAAATTAGCGCTCAAGAATGCTGCTACATCTTACTTTCCATACCAATTTGTCGAAGCAGTCGTGCTCATATTTACATCAATACTTCACCCCCGGAAGAAAGGGTGCACATTCTGAAAAGACCATCGGAATTGGAATTATTGCCTGATGATAGTACTGACGTTTTTTCTGATGGCATCATCGAGCACTACATTGCGAGACCGGATGACTTGGAAAATCTCAGTCTAGCCGCTTTCGCCTCCTGGTATGAGTTTTCCCGAACCAAACGCAATAGAAGAACCCAAAATTTGAACGAAGATGAAGATGAAGGAAATGACACGATTTCAGTTGAAACGTCTCTCGAACTGAAAGATTCTTCAGGATACGTCAGGAAAAGGATACAGGCAAAAGTAATCAGATTCAAAAAGTACAGTATGGTGAAAGATCTCAAAAACTACTGTCGAGTGGAAATGATGTTATTTTTACCTTGGCGTTGTGAGGAAACCGAGTTGCTGGAAGCTAACGTTGAAGAAATTTACGAAGCCCATAAGCAGGAAATATCTGAAGCTAGAAGGGAATTTATAAGTGAAGTTGATGATCTGGATCTGGACCAAATGATTCAAGAAGTAAGAGAAAACCAACACTCAAATGACGTTCAAAATATTCAACCTATGATTGAACATCAAAACGAGCGTGATAGAAGTTTCTCATTGGATGATCCGCAATATTTCGTCAACTCTCTTCAAGAAGCCGTTTGTGACATAACTTCTGATATTCAACAGACAAGCGCTGCCAACTTCACTCCAACAATTACTCTGGTCAACAATGAAGAATATTACAGCATGCTTCGAAAACTTAACTCGAAGCAGCGAGAGATTTTCTACTACGTACTTAATCATTTCAAAACATCTCAAGGACAACCTTTGAGGATTCTGATAACAGGCGGTGCTGGTGTTGGAAAAAGTCTTTTGATTCAAGCCATTTTTGAAGCCGTTTCAAGGCATGAAAAAAACAAGCCTGGTGCCGATCCATCACAATTATCTGTTCTAAGAACGGCTTTCACCGGGAAAGCGGCTTTTAATATTGATGGTGTCACTCTTCACTCTGCCTTTAATTTGCCAACTAACCAATTTTCTGGCAAGATGAACCCAATGGACAACGACACTTTGAACAGAAAAAGATGTTCTCTTTTAGGCTTGAAACTTCTGATAATAGATGAAATATCTATGTGTGGAGCCAAAATATTCAATTATATTAATCTAAGAGCCCAACAAATCTTCGGATCTTCAAAGCATTTTGGTGGTATTTCTGTTATTCTCGTGGGAGACTACAACCAATTACCCCCTGTTGGGGATAACTACACATTCATGCCCTTAAAGGAGAAGAATAACCCCTATGCGGCGCTTATTGGAAGTCCACTGTGGGAAGAATTTAAGCTCTATGAGCTTAGCGAAATTATGAGGCAGAAAGATGACAAAATATTTGCAATGGCTTTAAATCGAATGTCCATGGGAGAGATGACACCCGCTGACGTTGATTTGTTTCGAAGTCTGGAAATATCTATTTCAAGGCCCCAACCTTTGGAATCCCTTCATTTGTTTGCAACAAATGATGAAGTAAATGTGTTCAATGAATTAAAGTTATGTTCACGGAATGCTGAAAAGATATTCTCAGTCTCATTTGACTCGGCCACTGGTGATGCCAGCAACGAAATAAAAGCAAGAATTCTAGAAGCCGTCAAAACCTTAAAAACCCAAGAAACCAGCGGTTTACCAAGAGAATTAACTCTAATGGTTGGTATCAGGTACATGATCACCAACAATTTGAACACTGCCGATGGTTTGGTAAATGGTGCAACTGGTAGGCTAAGAAAAATACAGTATGGCCAAAATCAAAAAGGTGAGCAAGTTCCTGTTCGAGTTTGGATTGAATTTAATGATGAAAAGACTGGAAAAGAGACTAGAGCGCAGGCGCAAGGATTAATGGCAGCCGAGAATATTAATGAATCATGGACGCCCATTGAAAAGATTGTCAGAAGTTTCACTAGACGTTCAGGACAGAAGAACATCTACGTAACAAGAAAGCAATATCCTCTAGTAATTGCCGAAGCTATTACTGTACACAAGAGTCAAGGAGACACCTACTCTCAAGTAGTTGTTCATCTTAATCAAAAGCGAACCATGAAAAGATCGCAATTATACGTCGCTTGTAGTAGAGCCAAGACATCAAATGGTTTGTTCATCGTGGGAAAGTTCACAGCGCCTAAACCAGTGATTAAAAATAAAGACGTTGTTGCCTTAGAGATGGAGCGGCTACGAAAAGATTGCCCGTTAATTCTACCTTTTTTGGATAAAAAAGTATCTATTTATGTACATAATGTACAGTCTTTAAATTGTCATTTAAAAGATGTGACCTCAGACCTGAAAATAATGGAATCAGATATGGTATTCTTAGTTGAAACCTGGGCCAAAGAAACGGATGATTTTAAACTTCCTGGATTCTCGGAGTTAAATGGTATTCGCCTCCCTCGTGAGTCGCGACGAAAACCATATGGAGTATCAGCTTATATGAAAGAAAATGTAACTAACACCAGGATTCGTGTATACACGGCCGAACCAACAATAACCTCTCATATTGAATGCTTGTGGATGGATGGAACGTTAGGTGATTTACGCCTTTCAGTACTAGCAGTTTACTTTTCCCCATCTTGCAACATTCGCGACATAATATATGGTATTGGGAAATGTGTGGCGGAATATTATGATGATGATATTCCCAGCGTCATTGTTGGTGACTTCAACATTAACCTTCTTGAGACATCATCTCTTGAAACCAAGAAGCTAATTGATTTCTTCTCTGATAATGGGTTTCAACTCTTACAAGGTCTTAACTTGAAGCAATCAACTGATGGTGGTACTCAACTGGATTTAGCATTTGGCGATGAAGCATTTTCCAACATTTTCAGCGCTACTTATCGAGAATGTTACTATTCTTATCATAAAGGAATATGTTTACATTTTCAATAACCTAGAATCTATGACATCATCTGACTTTTCAAAACAATTTTTGCATATTGTCAATGATCAACATTGTTCTGGATGAAACAAGAAGATCAACATTGTTCTGGATGAAACAAGAAGATCAACATTGTTCTGAATGAAACTAGAAGATCAACATTGTTCTAGAAGAAGCTATAATATCAACAGTTGTCTCTATAATCCATAGTTAAAGAAACCCATATTAGGCCTCTTTCTCTAGCCCAATATGGCTTTTTTAACTAGGTTCCCACAACCTAGTTAAAAAAGCCATATTGGGCTAGACAAAGAGGCCCTCGCGCTAGAACATGATCTGAGGTTATAATCATACTGCAAGTTTTACAATATCCAGATTATACCAAAACTACGAGACCTACGACATCCAGACGAAACCACGAGATCTACGGTACCCGGACGAAACCACGAGATCTACGGTACCCGGACGAAACCACGAGATCTACGGTACCCGGACGAAACCACGAGATCTACGGCACCCGGACGAAACCACGAGATCTACGGCACCCGGACGAAACCACGAGATCTACGGTACCCGGACGAAACCACGAGATCTACGGTACCCGGACGAAACCACGAGATCTACGGTACCCGGACGAAACCACGAGATCTACGGCACCCGGACGAAACCACGAGATCTACGGCACCCGGACGAAACCACGAGATCTACGGCACCCGGACGAAACCACGAGATCTACGGTACCCGGACGAAACCACGAAATCTGCCGTACCCGGAAGAAACCACGAGATCTACCGTAACCGGACGAAACCACGAGATCTACGGTAACCGGACGAAACCACGAGATCTACGGTAACCGGACGAAACCACGAGATCTACGGTAACCGGACGAAACCACGAGATCTACGGTAACCGGACGAAACCACGAGATCTACGGTACCGGACGAAACCACGAGATCTACGGTAACCGGACGAAACCACGAGATCTACGGTACCCGGACGAAACCACGAGATCTACGGTACCCGGACGAAACCACGAGATCTACGGTACCCGGACGAAACCACGAGATCTACGGTACCCGGACGAAACCACGAGATCTACGGTACCCGGACGAAACCACGAGATCTGCGGTACCCGGACGAAACCACGAGATCTGCGGTACCCGGAAGAAACCACGAGATCTACCGTACCGGAAGAAACCACGAGATCTACCGTAACCGGACGAAACCACGAGATCTACGGTAACCGGACGAAACCACGAGATCTACGGTAACCGGACGAAACCACGAGATCTACGGTACCCGGACGAAACCACGAGATCTACGGTACCCGGACGAAACCACGAGATCTACGGTACCCGGACGAAACCACGAGATCTACGGTACCCGGACGAAACCACGAGATCTACGGTACCCGGACGAAACCGCGAGATCTACGGTACCCGGACGAAACCACGAGATCTACGGTAACCGGACGAAACCACGAGATCTACGGTATCCAGATCAAACTACTCGATATACAATATCCAGATTGCACTACGTACAACTGTCAAGATCAACAGTGGGCTTGGGAACCCAGTAAAAGAAACCCCTATTTGGCTTGGGAACCTAGAGTAAGAAACCCATATAAGGCTTGGGATCCTTGAGAAAGACACCCTTTTAAGTTTCAGATACTAGAAAAAAGAGGCCCACGTATATTCTGGAACATCAACATTAATCCAGATAAAACAACGAAATCAGCACTGTTCCAGATTGAAATTAAACATAAAAAGCAAGTACTATTACCTTATC
Source organism: Phalangium opilio (assembly GCA_019434445.1). Classification (NCBI taxonomy): domain Eukaryota; kingdom Metazoa; phylum Arthropoda; class Arachnida; order Opiliones; family Phalangiidae; genus Phalangium; species Phalangium opilio. The sequence continues at coordinate 161 of JAEQBA010003111.1, read as the reverse complement.
AACAATACATTATACTTGTAATAGAGCCAACACTGCAAATACATTTTTTTTATAAATTAGAGAATCAAGGCCCCCCAACGAGGGAAGCATTTCAAAACTGTACAACTACTAATTTTTAATTAATTTCAATTAGTAAGAAAATAATCTAACAATTTTGATAA